>CM038793.1:261447209-261566756 GCA_021764765.1 Vicia sativa | reverse complement strand
CTTCCACGGGGTTTATGTGAAGAAGTATAAACAATACATGATGTTTATTTACAAGAGTTTATGAGTAAATATAAACAAGTATACGTGAGAAACAAGCGTTTAGCAAGTAACTTGATTATTTACAAGTTTGAATTGTGTACAAGGAAGTAAATATATACGAGCAGTATTTATATGCGATGATGTGGATATACATGAGAGGTTGGGACTTACAGTAAGGGTGGCTATTGGTTTAAAAGCGGGTTCACAGGAATAATGCTCCTTTCAATACCAATGGTATTCAGTTGTATCTTGTCGAGATGAAATAAGCGAGCGGTCGAAGTTGATCTTGTGAAAATATTTATATTATGTACGAGGCAAAAGATTTGTATGAATATAAAAATAATTTGATATGTACAAGGAAAATATGTATGTATAAAAGAATGTTGGTTTGTGTATACACAAGTGAAGTGAAAACAAGCGATCAGTTTATGAACTTGAGTATAAAAAGTATCTGTATTATATACAGATGAAAATTGTATGTATCGAAGAGTTTTATATGTACAAAGAAATATTATGTACATAAAGAATGTTTTGGGACTTACACCGTGAGGAGGCCCATGATCGATTAAAATTCGAGGAAAGCGAATTGGGTTTTATCGTTTAAATCGGATCGATCATGGTAAAAATGTAAGTTTGATGGAAAGTTTTGAAGAAATGATTTTGAAAGTGTTTTGAAATGTGAAGTTTATTTATGAGAAGTTTTGAAAAAATCGATTGAGTTTGAAAAATTCACCTTTTAAAGTGGTTTTGAAAAGTGCTCAAGCGTCGTTTATTTCGATTAAAATATAATCAGATGAAAGTTTTTCTGAAAATTTTGCACTATCATAAAATAGATACATTTATTGACAAGTGTACAAAAATCACCTCAAAATAGGAGTTTGATTGGTTAAAAAATGTGAAAGTTTGTGAAAAAACATGAAGAAAATCACATAGTTTGAAAAAAATGGTCCATGGGAGGTTTGAACCCGGGACACATGGGTGTTTATCTCGTGGCAAATAGTCTTAAAGCGAGTGGCAACTTGGGCAAGAGTGTATTCATGTGGAAACAAAACACGTTTATATATTATATTGGAAAATTTGAATTTGAAAATATAAGAACAACAACCTGAACATATTCTTCATCCTCTTCAATTCTTTGATTTTGTAACTTTCTTGTTTCTCAATGATTTTGAAAGTTGTAAACATGAAAGTTGCTCGAAATTTAACAAGGAACATAGATGGTTGTTAATTTCATTTATTTTTGGTCTAACATGATTAAATTTCAGAAATCACGAAGAACCCTAGAATTGAAAACCTAATTGAAATGGCATATGATGGATGATTTTGTCAATTGTTTGAGGGTTAATGATCGTGAGAGGTGCAAAAACAAATGGCCAAGAGTTTTTCAAAATGAATCAAAGAATCATGAGATTGAGTTTCGTGTTCTTACATTGGCTGAATGAATTACGTTTGGTGCTTCCGGTTGTTTGTGATTGTTTGAGCACAGTGACCTCTAGGGAAGGTGTGGGAGTGATGCGCACTCATGAGCATGCCTGATCACTCTACTCAGAGTCCACACTGAGCTTGAATGGGCGGAAATTGATGTTAGGTTATGCAGGTTAGTTGTTATGATCGCATCATGTCTATGATGTTCATGGATAGTGTTTGGATGATCAAACACAAAGTGCTCGAGCAAACCATGAATTTGAAGTTTAAAGGCGGGTTTTGAGCAAGCTTGAAAGTGTGAAATGCAAATCTGGTTTTTACTGTTTCAAATTGATTTTAAGTTACAAACCAGTTATATGTTGATATTAAAACATGTTAGACACCAAACATCTTATGTTTATTCACAATTTTTCAAAATGCATAATCTATCAATTTGAACTATGTTACTTGAATTTCAAGAAAGTAAAGAAAGCATGTCTTGGCATTAATTTGGTGTGCTTGAACTTGAAAAGAATGCCTCTATTATAGGCCATAAGCTACTGAAATGTTAGGCTGAGGACATGGCTTTTGGTAAATCAAAGTTGCCTTAAAGGGCAAGAAAGACATTTGCAAAGGAAAACTTCCTTTTTTAACCATGTGTGAAAAATATTCAACATCCAAACTTGTCATAATTACTTCTCTCGATTTTTATCAGTTCTTATCTCAATTTGGCAAGGTGGCATGTGTTCTAGAAGAAGAAATCCAAAATGACCTATAATTGTGAAGTTTTGAACTTGAAATCCATGGTTATGGAGCCTTATGTTTCAATTTCAAAAGTATAGCTAGACTCCATGGATTTGAGGTTCTTGGACATTTTGGAAATCTTGTTTCAAGGCTAAAACTTTCATGTTTTGAGTTTTTCAAATCAAAGTGGAACTATGTGAAAATTGCCATGAAGTTTGGAAAAAATAAATTTCAACACTTGAAAATTTTCTAAGTGTTGGAAATTTTGACTTTGTTGACTTTTTCAAATTCTTTGATTTTTATGATCAAGATGGATCATTTGAAATATTTTGATGTTGGAAAGGTTTGTCTTGAAAAAATTGACCAAAGTCAAAGTTTGACTTTTCGGTGGAGATGAATTTTCATCGGATGTTTGAGAGTGTGTTGATGAAGCATGAACCACGTGATGTTTTGAATTGATTAGGTCAAGATGTTTATCTAAGATATAATGATCAATCTCTAGCCAAAAAAGTCATTCATTGCTCAAAAAGTCAAAGAATACTCATCCTCGATCAAAACCCTAATTGGTCGATCCTTGATTGATCAATGAGAAAAATTGGATATTTGATGATCAGAGGTTGATGATTTGATCAAGATAGATCAAATGAGGTGAGTAAAACTTAAACCCTAATTGGTTGCCTCTTGAATCAGATGAAAATCTGATGAAACCCTGACATGAATGCTACACGAATTAACTTTGTTACGGCTATTCTTGATGTAATGATGCAAATGTGAGGTGGTATATTAGGTCAAAAATTGGGGTATGACACAGTGCATGATGGATAACCGTGAAATACTATTCCTGAAACCACTGCGGAAGTCATGTAAAGACATGTCCAAGCGAAGATCGAATGTAGATGAAACAACACCATCTGCATGGGATACCTTGGGGCAGCCAAGTGGAAAGTTTGATTACATGGTGAAGTACACTGTTCTCAAATGCTACAAAATTCCTATTGAAGACGTTAAGGCGACCGGATGGGGTGACGATTTCCCAGAAGACTATGCTGACGTTAACACAATAAGGATTTCCTCTGTGATCTTGTGCCTAGAGTGGCACCTCTCATCATTACTTCTCCAGACCGGTTCCATATTCCTCGACAAGGCTATCCTTGGAACTATGGAGTGATGTTTACTATCATGGCGTCAAGCAAGACCCTACGACTATCGAGAATCTTCCCGTTGAAGCTACCATTCGACATTGACAACATCACGGATCAAGTAAGGTGACCCGAGCGGAAGGTTTTCTCTCCGATATCTCTCTCCAAAGACAACTGCGACACTAGCTGCATTCCCTATTCAACCCATTCCCAAGCTAGAGGAAAGAACCGGTGACTCATCCACCTTTCGGCCAGTACCAAAGGAAGTTGCGAGGACACCTCCAGCGAGAAATGGAGGAAATTCGAAGATTATCAAGAAGAGTGACTACAATGTTGTGGAGCAGTTGGGACGGACTCCATAAGATATCATGCTTGCTCTGCTCTTGTGCTTTCTGAGGCTCGTACTAACGCCTTTGTGAGTTTACGAAGAATGCTCACGTACCGCGAACACTACTCTTGATCAATTTGAAGTTGTATTGCTAGCGGCTGCAACAACCCTAGGTTTCTCTACGATCTTGATTTGACCTATGGGAAGAAACACAACAAAGCCTTGCACATCTCTATCAAATGCGTTACATTGTCTCATGTCTTGGTTGATCTGACTACTCTGAATATCCTTCGAAGCTGCTTGATCGACTTAATGTTGAAGGTTGGTTGCAAACCGGTGAAATAATTGTGAGAGCTTTTGATGGTTCTAAGCGAGCGGTGCTTGACTCGCTCACTGTTAAAAGTCGGTTCCAGACTTTTGATTCCACTTTCTTTGTCATGGACATCCGTCCGACTTACTCTTTCCTACTCGGGCGCCCTTGGATACATGGGGCAGGTCTGTTACCTCTACCCTACATCGGAGTGATGTCAGGGGTGAAGGAAGGTTGTTATAGTATGTGGTGAAGAAGAATATGGTCGGTCATCATAGTCATTGATACCTCGAGGTGGAAGGTGAATTCTTGAGACTCCTGTCAAGCTTTTGAAACAATTCCCAGTGTCATGCTTGACTCTCCTGTCACTCTGAGAAGTTACACAAGTTCCGCCTAGGATGGCCTCGTGAAGATGCTCAGTTTTGTTAAAGAAGGAGGAAGTACTATTTGGGTCAGCTCCCGATCTTCCTTTCAAGTCCAACAAGGCGGTTTAGGCTTCACCATCAAAGTTAGAAGATGATCAGCTGCGAGCGTGCCGGCCAACTCCCTTTCGCATCGGCGAATGGAATCCATGCTATAGAAGATGGCAGCGGCTGACCGAGACATCAGCAAATGGATCTTCGACTCCGACAATAGACTGGCAATTGGAAGGCGAAGGCGTCATACCAATCTCCTTTAGACAGGGAGTAATTGCTCTTGTTTTTGTTTTGCTTTTCGTATTTTCTATGTTTTGAACAATAAACTCTAAAGCCTAGTGCCTTGCCGGGCATCATGGCTCGTTGTGAGGTTATTATCATCATTTGCATATTTCATTCAATAAAATCATTGGAATGTTGCATTTAATTGTTGCTTTCTTTCTTTTATTTTATCACCCTTCAAAAACTATGTGTTCTTACACACACCCATGATACAACTGCAGAATCACTCAGTCTAGTTGATAACAGCTATGCTATTGCTAAATATGACTTGATAATCCGATCTACCAAGCCGAAGGCGAAGGTGAGGAAGATTGTGAAGTGCCGGGAGAACTTGTCCGGCTGCTACGACGCGAAGAACAAGTTATCAGACCCACGAAGAGCGATTGAGGTTGTGAATTTGGATCTTGATGAAGGCGGAAAAGAGATCTAGATGGAGGCGGGTCTTGAGCAGTGTTAAAGAAAGGTTGATACGAGATGCTCGAGAGTATATTGAGGTTTTTCTTGGTCCTACGAAGACATGTCGAGTTTGGACATTGATATTGTATTACGGTTGCCAACAAAGAAGGTTTTCTCGAGTAAAATAGAAGGTTCGTCGCATCGTCACGAGATGCGAGAGAAAATCAAAGCGAAATTATAAGCGGTTCAGCGATTTCTTAATTGTCACTTCTTATCCACGATGGGTTGCAAATGTGGTGCTGGCCAAGAAGGATGGCAAATGCGAATGTGTGTGGATTGGAGATCTGAACAAAGTGAGTTGAAGGCGATTTACCACTTCCTCATATTGATGTTGGTTGACAACACCGCTCAACATAAGGTTTTCTCCTTCATGGATGGTTTCTCCGATTACAATCGGATCAGATGGCTCCACGAAGACATGGAGAGACTACTTTCGTTACATAGTGGGGCACTTTACATTACAAGGTTATGCCGTTCGATTGAAACAGCGGCGCACTTACCAGCGTGCTATGGTGACATTATTTCATGACATGATTCATCACGAGATAGAGGTCTACATCGACAACATGATAGCTCGACCACGGTGAAGAACATCTCGATCATTTGCGGAAATTGTTTGATAGATTGAAGAAATCGGTGAGACTTAATCCCAACAAGTGCACCTTTGGGTCGATCAGGAAAACTCCTAGGGTTTGTTGTTAGTGGAAAAGGTATTGAAGTTGACCATCAAGGTTAAAGCTATTCAAGAAATGCCCGCTCACTTTGAGAGGAAGTCGAGGTTTCTTGGGCGATTGAACTACATTGCAGATTCATTGCACATCTAGCGCTACTTGTGAGCCAATCTTTAAATTCTTGAAGAAAGATCAGTGGTAGAATGGAATGGCGATTGCCGGATCGCTTTTGACAAAATCAAGGAGTACCTGAATCCTCATATCCACGATGCCTTGAAGGAAGACCTCTTATCATGTAGCGGTGTTAGAGAACTCAATGGGGTGTGTGTTGGGGCATGGCAGTCAGTCGAAAAGAGTATGCAATATACTACCTTAGCAAAAGTTTACCGGCGTGAAACAAGATACTCCAGCTAGAAAACTTGCGGCCTTTAACTAATTGCTTTCGCCGACTAAGACAATATATGTTGACTTCATACCTTGTTGATTTCAAGATGGATCGATAAAATACATATTTGAGAAACGCTCTCAGGAAGAATAGCAAGATGGCAAATGGTCTTGACCGAGTCGACATCAGTACACTTCTCGAGAAAGCAATCAAAGGCGTGGTAGGATCATTTGGCTCATCAAGCCGTAGATGACTATCGATCTATGCGATTCAATTTCAGGGAGATGTTTTACTAATTCTTGATTGTGAAGAATCGAGGCCGGACGAGACACGAACAAGGATCCCGATGGACCATGGTCTTGATGGAGCCTCAAATGCACCAAATGGCATTGGCGCCCGTCATTACATCCCTACGGTGGACACCGCCATTCACCAGAACTTTGTTTGATTGCACTATGACATGGCGAATCTGAGCGTGCATTATGGGTATTAAAAGCTATTGACTTAAGATTAAGTGTATGGAGACTCGACTTTGGTGATCGATCAGTTAAGGCGGTGGGATCTGAAGCATCGAATCTCATTCCATTCCGAGCATGTTACAGTTTGATCCCTACTTGATCACTTTCAATCACATTCCACGAGAAGAGTCGGTTAGCGGGCATTGGCTACTATTCGTCTATGTTCAAATCGGATGGGACAACGAGGCTCCCGGATCATCATTGAGAAGTTTGTGAACAAACTTGTTATGAGCTTGATCGGAAGAGAAACCATGGTACTATGACGTGAAGGGTATCTTGAGACTGGGAATATCCAGCGAGCATCATCAATGATAAAGTTCTTGAGAAGGTTAGCATCAAAATTCTTCCTCGACAACGACATCTTATACAATCACGACTTGTGTTTACTCATTGTCGCGGACGAGAAAAGCAATGACGCGTGTCATGGAAGAGTTACGAAGGCGCATTTGGTACCACTCCGGTGGACACATCATGGCTAAGAAGATTTTGAGAGCAGGTTACTATTGGTCCACCATGGAAGCTGATTGTCACCATGCGCTCGATCTTGTCACAGTGCCGGTTATGCGGACAAAGTGCGTACCTCCGGTACCTCTAAATGTTCTATGACTCCTTGGCCTTTCGCAATGGGGCATTGACATGATCGGAATCAAGCCCGACTTCCAGCGAATCGTTTCATCCTTATGGCAATTGACTATTTCACCAAGTGGGTAAAGCGACCTCGTTCGCATACTGTACCAAGAATTTGTGGCTCGATTTATCAAACATAATCTTATCATCAATATGGCACTCCTGAAAGGATTATCACGAATATGGCTCTAATCTCAACAATAAAATGGTCACGAACTACATGCGGCAGTTCAAGATCAAGCATCACAAATCTTCTCATATCGACCTAAGATGAATGGCGCGTTGGAAGCCGCCAACAAGAATATCAAGAAGATTATCGAGAAGATGGCGGTGACTTACAAAGATTGGCATGAGATGTTACCATTCGCTCTTCATGGTTATCGCACTCTGATACGGACATCAAGAAACCACTTTCTCTCTTGTGTGCGGTATGAGCGATCCCACCCTCCAGTCTACCAAGTCGGTGATCTAGTAGTTAAGCGCATCATTCTTCCAAAGAGGTGATCGAGGGTGGACTCCCACCTATGAGGACCGTTTGTAGTCAAGGCAGTATTTTTCGGTGGAGCTATGATACTTAGCACCATGGATGGTGAAGACTTCCACACCTTGTGAGCGGACATAGTAAAAATACTACGCATAAAGAGACTCGCTGGGTCGTGGCCTAGGCAAAAATAAGGGCATCTGGCGAACCAAAGGGTTGGGGCAAAAGTTAAGGATATATATACAAAAATGTACACCCGCAGTCGAAAACACGAAGGCGGCTTGGGCAAAAGGTATCGGTGGTGAGAAACCCAGAAGGTCTAGGAAAAGTTAGGGATTTAAGCGTGCGACTATGTCTCGTCCGGATCACCTACTTCTAGACTACTACTATCGATTCGAGATTCAAATGGCGAAGATGGGTCTACTCTTTCTCTACGGCAATGAGAGATGAGATGGTTGAAATATATAGTACTAGCATAGTTGGAACTTAATGAGATTGTTTCGCATAGCTTTTACCTTTCTTGTGTACAAACTACTTGGCCGCCATACACTTTCAAAATTAATACAAGTTCTTTCTCTTTTTTTTAATTTTTCTGTTTGCATAAAGTCCATTTGCTTTGAATGATTATATATGTCGGCGGTAAAGTCTATTTACAAACATACGGCGAACATACAAAGGTATTACTACGACTCGATTGAGATGACGAGTCACAAAAACATTTAAGAACATATCCCCACAGGTGTGTCGTTACAAACCTTCCCAACTGGAATGCTCGTTAGTCACTGACGTGATTCCCTCGGCTAAACCATGTTACATTAGTCGGCCGATAGCAGGTTCATCTCGTGAGTATTTACCCCAGTAAAATATCTCTCGCAATCATCACCTCCCGGCGTATCAGGCCAAACTTGGTTAGATATAGTAGGAAACCATCTTTTATTCCCTAGATTTATTGGGCTCCATATCCTTCTTGGTCTCAGCCATTTCATCAAGTACTCTCAGGCGGGGTTTATCAGATCCCGATGAGTACCTCATAGATTTCTCCCAGAGGTCAATATGCAAGATCCTCGTGATCTCTCGACTCTCCTCCTCAATATTTAGGCTCAGACTTGGTGGATAGTGCATCGGAGGAATCAGGTTATCTTTCTTCTCGGGGTTTCCAATTCGTTCCACCCCAGATAGAAGTCGGGAATCCTCAAGGAACATCATCTTCTTCATTTGAATGTTTGATACATCATCTATTCTTTACTCATGAAAGTGTATATATATCATACACATCGTCATGCATCATACTTTGCATAAAACTAACGATATCCTATCAAAGTTTCTTTTGTTTTCCAAAGCAGTGCAAATCACGTCTGTAACAAGCTCAGTTAGTGCGAAGCAGACGGGAAAACTATTTGACGACCGCCCTAGTTGTCCTCCGACAAGCGGTCGAGATAATGAAGCGGAGACGGAAAACTATCGAACGACCTCCCTTTTGTCCTCGACAGCGGATCAAGGATTAACGCGACTGGGCGGAAACCTTATCGAGCGATCACAAAGTTATCCTCGAATACGAGGCATTGGATCGATGCCAAGCACAACGGGGAAGTTATCCACATTTTGCCAACTATTATCCTCGGTAATCGTACGCGAAGATGTATTTTGACTCTCTCTTATTATCAACAGCAACTATAGAGTCTAATGTACGACTCAGTTGCCTTGGATGGCATCTTAAGCCCATCTCCGACTATTTGTCAAACATTTCTCACTTGCGAATCTATATTTGGTTAAAAACAATACAAACCAATAACTTCATTTAATGATGAGCCACGAAGTCTAACGTACGACTCCTTAGGATGGCATCTTAAGCCCATCTCCATGCTCCTTTCATTTCGAAACATCTGAGCCTAGCATCGACTTACTCCCGGCCTCCGATCTCCGGATGACATCTTAAGCCCATCTCCGGCCCTCCTATCAGGCGGACGTTCTTGAGTCTAACATCACGACTCATTCGCTAGAAAATCTCCAACTTCTCCAAATGGCATGGCCCATTCCCGCATCATCCTGTGAGTGCAAATTTTCGGGTGTACTCGGTGTTCAATCATCTTCTACCTCCGGTCACGAAGGCATGCCAATCTAACCCTTCTGTACAAGAAGATTGAGCGGGGAGAGTTTTCATACCCCAAATTTGCCCTCCTATTCCTCAAGACATTTCATACATCCATACTCAAGGATTCCTTAAGGGTTGATCAGACAAACCTCTCTAGAGCAATCAACCCAAACTAGGGTTTGTCAATTTTCAGATCAAGATGGACTTCCAACATCTCCAATGGTCATCATGCCTCCTCATATGCTTCAAAGATTCTCCATGTCAGTTTCAAGCCTCCTGAGTCAAGTTTCCTTAAACAATTGCTCGGATGGTTGAAAATCGGTTGTATGGACAAAAGTCAAGCGTATGGTCAATACAGTCAAACTTCACGATTGTTGGTCAACATCCTCATTTTGAAGTCACATTCATCATTTGATCAAGGGTTGATCATGATTCATCAAGAAAACTAAAGATTTGCTCAAAAGTCAAACTTTCTAAATTAGGGTTTCTTGGGGGAAAAGTCAACTGAACTTTGACTGAGCATAACTTCTTCATAGTTTCTCAGAGATTTTTCCACCACCTCTTATTTTGAAGGAAATTTAATTCTCTACAACTTCATGTCTCACAAGAATGTTCAAAAAATGCTTCATTTGCAAGGTATGGATCAATTCATGGGGTCCTTTTCAAAGTCAACAAAAAGTCAACTTTTTGTTTTGAAGATTATTGAGCATGGAAACTCCAATTGAGATGAAACCAACGAGGTTGGTTAGAGGAAACTTAGAGCTTTCTAAAAAGTCCAAGAACACTCAAAAATGTGGAAAATTGAGCAAAATACACCTTGCACAAGTTGGGCATTTTGGAAGGTGCCTAAAGAGATACTTGTAAAAATCAAAAAAAATTGCAAATGGGCCTAGTTTTCTTCATTCAAACTTGTTCCTTAGACAATTTGGAACAACCAAGTAATGCCACGAATTTTAGCTTTATTTTCTATTTAATTTGGATTTTATTCATTTAAATACAAATTAAATTAAAAATAACGTATAAAATCAAAATTAAATGCAAATTGATTTTTTCTCTCATCCTTGAGGTCCAAGCGACTCATAAAAAGGTCAATTTCGAAATGGTTTTGATTTGGCAGAAATTGATGAAAATTGATCAAAAGATAAGATTTGATTTTGTACAAAATCAAATAATCTTTGCATTGATTGATGATTATTTGTTCCTCAAATCAGCTCAATTTTCATCCATTATAAATATACAATGCATACACATGAGAATAGAACAGAAAAATTGCCTCAAGAACCCTAACCTAAAGTCAAAAAAACCGTGTCCTTGAAGGTATCTACAGCCCTAGTTCCAATGCTTTTCAGTTGTTTTTGAGCATTCCATCGTGTTCCTTGGTTTGTTTAGAGTCGATCCAGACCTTTACAAGTTACAAAACCATCAAGAATCAAGCAATCCGATTTTGCATCAAGTTTGCAAGCTATCTGGGTAGCCCAATCGTATTTTAATGACCTGGAACGAAAACCACCATTGTTAGGGTTTTCGGGCTTGAATTAGGGCTTCTCTAAATAGTAAAAATTGGACCGAACCAAGCATACTAGGATGATTAGTGGAGGAAAACGAGTCTATTCATGTACTCACAATTCATTTATATTACTTGTATGAGATTTTGATTTTTGCAGGGACCTTAGCGTCGAACAAAGACCGACGCTGAATGTTTAAAAATTCAAAACGAAGAAGATGATGATTTGGCGCGTCATCTGGGCAATCAGAGAGCGACACCGTTTAAAAGCCATTCGTTCCGTTTTCCTAACACGTGTACAAGCCAGCTCGGTTGGTAAAGGCAGCACGTTGTTACCTAGGAAACCTGAGTTCGAATCCCAGCCATGGCAATGTGTTTTTTTTACAAGTTTGCAAATTTTTCTATTTTTCTTTTTCTTTTAATATTTTCATTCTATTTAATTTATCTTCAATAATTTTTATCGTGCAATTAAGAAACACCAAAAATATTTATTTTTTGCATAATCATCAGAAAAATGCTTATTTAATTTTTAAAATTAAAATTATTATTTTTGCATGCATATTTAATTTAATTGCTAATTTATCATTTAAATAGCTTTTAATTGTTTTTAAATTATCAAATCAACTCCAAAAATTCCCAAAAAATTATTTTATCATATTAATGTCATCATTAACACAAAAACTTTTTCTCATTCAAGAATACTTATTTTTACTAACATTTTCCTCTTATGCAATTTTCTTTCGTTTTCCGACTTTGCATCTGTTCACAGGTTACACCGTTTCGGACGATTTTTATTGCTTTTCTTTTCCAATTATGTAACCGTCTATGGGATGTAATAGTTTAATTAGGACTTTTATTTTCCGCACTTTCAATTATGTATACTTCAAAGCCATGTAATAGCGTGGTTATCTTTCCGCTTTACTTTCCATGATTTAATTTCCACCTATATTTGCTAGTAATTAGGCGTGGCAAGATAAAATTGGGCATAGATCACTCATAATTCAAGATAAAATACAGAAATCAACACCTCTTTTCACCACCCTTAGGGTAATTCTCTCTCGTTGCCTTTCGATTCAAATGGTCATGTCCCTCGAACATAGAGGTATTCTAACACGTTGCCTTCAAAATAAATCATCATAGTCCATTCGATACAAAGATCCTTAGACCCGTGATGTAAGCCTACGAATACATGATCTTGACCCTCGATTGTGCCTACGAAAAATGATGATAGTCCCTTGAATGTGCTAGGATACTTCCTAGAGTTGCCTTCTATGACCATCGATGTCCTTGAATGTCCCATTTACATCAGCGAATGGGGTTACCTACCAACTAATGGTATGGATAGCACTATTCTAAAGGAGCGTAAAATAACACGAAAATGACCAATTACGGTAGGTAATAAGACTTTTAGTTGCTTGCTCAAAACAAAATACTTTTCACACCACACTTTTGTCAAAGTTCAAACTCTTTTCAAAGCGAAACATTTCAGAACACTTTGTTTACATTCCTACATGAATCATTACAAATTCAAAGCGAAGTGCCTTTTCAAAACATTTTTGTCAAACACAGAGAAGCACAATTTTAAAGTGATCTAAGAGCAACTAAGAGCCGTAGATAACTACGGATGGAAAAGGTGTTAATACCTTCCTTTTCATAACCTTCTCCCTTACCGAGAATCTAACGAAGGTCTTTTACATACTTTTACCTTCCCTAATTGGATAAAAGAAAAGTCGGTGGCGACTCTTGCTATCCGCACATTTGCGATACAAAATCTCAAGTCGGTTCAAGTATTACAACGTGGCGATCGATTAAATCCGTTCCGGCGGGGGGGACCACATTAGAATTTGTTTGAAAATTCAAAACAAAGCAGCGTTACGGTGGTAACCAAATGGTTGTATTTCACGGAGACAACAAAGCCACTCATTTCGGTTAGCGCGTTGGTAAGATCGAGGGTATGAGGTTATCCCGGCTCCACCTTTCTTTTCCTCACTTTTTCTACATCTTTCGATTCTGCGGGTAATGCATACAACCTCAGTTTTGGAAAATAGGTTTCGAAGTTATGGAAGGAACTCCATCTGAGTCCCGAAGTTACGGAAAGCGGGTTTCGAGTTCTAGAAGGAACTTCCATACGGAGTTCTAAGTTTTGGAAAATAGGTTTCCGAAGTTACGGAAAGAACTTTCATCTGAGGTTCAAAAGTTACGGAAAATAGGTTTCGAAGTTCTAGAAGAACTTCATCAGTCCCAAAGTTTTGGAAGGAGCGGCTTCGAAGTTCTGGAAGGAACGACTTCTAGAATTTCTGGAAGGAACTTCCATATAGGTCCCAGAAGTTCTGGAAGGAACTTCCGTCTGGTCAAGAGTTGGAAGGAACAATTCCGAAGTTACGGCAAGGCGATGACCCAATTTCGGAGTTACGGGAGGAGCAGTCGAGAAGTTACGACAAAAACACAAAAAAATCATTTATTTTCCTTTTAATTTTCTTAACTAATTTATTTTCTTTTCAATTATCTATTAAACTATTTTCTAAAACTCTAAAAAATGTTTAATTTTAGATTTAGGTTCCAAAAATCTTTATTTAATTTTTGACACAAAAACATTTTCTTTTCATATTTAAATCATTTTTCTAATTTAATACTAATTTATTAGAGTTAGGTTTTTTCTTTAAAATCAATCACAAAAACTCCAAAAAATAAATTTCTTTTCTAGTAATTAGGGTTGCTAACCTAATTTCCAAAATATTTTACTAATATTTTCTTATTTTTCTGATTATCTATTTCTTATTTAGCATTTACAATTCTAGAAAGGTTGTATAGGTCGCAAATTCTTTATCATGTAATAGCGTAGGATTTACTTTCCGCACCTTTACATTTCTGCACTTTACTTTTTGCACTCCTATTATGTATCTGCCCCAAAGCCATGTAATAGAGTAGGATTTACTTTCCGCACTTTAATTTCTGTACATATTTAACTGCTAGTAATTAGGCGTGTATGGCAAGATAAAATCAAACAACATAGATCACTTCTAAATACAAGATAAGTATCTGAATACAACACACTCTTCACACATGCACCCACCTTAGGGTATCCTCTCTTGTTGCCTTCTGGAACATGGTCATGTCCCTCGAACGTAGGGATATCTTAGCTAAGACGCTTACAAATAAATCATCATAGTCCCTTTGATACAAAGATCATAGTTCCTCGATGACCCTCGATGTTTCCTACGAATACATGATCTCGTCCCTTGATTGTTGCCTACGAAAAGTGATAATCGTCCCTACGAATATGCTAAGATATCCTTACATGTTGCCTTCTATGACCATACGATGACCCTTCGAATGTCCCTTTACATCCAACAGATAGAGTTACCTACCAACTAATGGTATGGATAGCGCTACCCTAAAGGAAAGCAAAATAACATGGAAACGACCATTATGCGCAGGTATTAGACTCTTTTCTTGCTCTATCAAAATACTGTTCACATGGAAACGAACATTTGCGATAAAACGCAAAACAAACAAGTCAGTTCTCCCACTATATTACAACATCCCTGAGAGATGCCAAAGCCGTGGTTGAGGTTGGATACCCTGAAGGCTGGGGCAGTGTGGTGGAGGTAGCACCCAAGTTTAACAGGTTTGGGTTGAGCTTTGACCCTATTTTGCACCGTCAGATTCTTAAAGCACCCAACTTGGCTACTCTCGTGAGGTTTTCAAGCGCCGACATCAGTCCCGGGAAAGCAAATGCGGTTGATGATTTAGACAACGAATTTGATATTGACAAGTGGATCCTCTCTAGTGTCCCTGGTGTGGAGCTAAATAACTAGACTTCGGAAGACTGCGTCCCAGTCACGATGGTCAAAGAGTAATTTTCTTTTGTTTCTGTTATCATGCAAATAATTCTTGTGCTATGCCCAAGGCGCAGTGAATCATATATAGGGCTACCATGTTTGCATTTGCAGCTTTTTACCATGAAATAAAAGAACGTCTTTTCATTCAAATGTTTTGTTCCCTTTCCTTCTATTTTACATCACAATTTTAAAACGCAAAATGGAAACGCTTTATTTTTCTTTTTATCATCTAAAAAAAACTAAAATAAGCATTAAAATCAATCATGCAGATATAATCCCACACTCTTAATGGATCCCTTTGATATTGACTCTGCTATCACTCTTTATGACTTTGATAATCCGATCAACCAATAAGAAGGTAAGGAAGATTGTGAACTCCCTGGAGAGCTAGAAAGAATGTTAAAGAAAAAGGAAAAGGTTATCCAACCGCATCAGGAAGAGATTGAGAAAGTGAATCGAATTCGATGTGACTAGAGAGTTAAGATCAAATGCTTTGAGCGATGGCGTGAAGCAAAGACTAATTGAATTACTCCGAGAGTATTCAGATATCTTTGTCTGGTCTTATGAAGACTTGCTTGGGTTAGATAGCGATATCGTTGTGCACAAGCTACCTTTGAAAAGGCATCCTCTGATTAAGCAAAGCTTGAAGAACTCATCACGAGATGTATAAGAAGATCAAAGAAGTCGAAACAACTTGATGTAGGTTTTATAAAGTCATTTCCTACCCTCCATGGGTTTCCCACATTGTTCACGTGCCCGAGAAGAGCGACAAGGTTAGAATGTGTGGATTATATGGATATGAAACGAGGCGATCCGAAAGACGACTTTCCACTTCCCCATATTGACATATTGGTGGATAATACGGCTTATGCAAAAGTGTTTTCATTCATGGATGACTTATCCAGGTACAATCAGATCAAGATGGCACCTGAAGACATGGCTAAAACAACTTTTATTACCCCGTGGGGGACTTTTTGCTACAAAGTGATGCCTTTCGGATTGAAAAATTTCAGGGCAACGTACCAGCGTGCAATGGTAACTCTTTTTCACGACATGATTCGTAAGGAGATTGAAGTATATGTCGACGACATGATTGCTAAATATCAAGATGAAGAAGAGCATCTGGTACACCTACAAAAGTTGTTTGATAGGCTGAGGAAATTCAGATTGAGGCTGAATCCGAACAAGTGTATGTTTGGCATACGATCTGGCAAGTTGTTAGGCTTCGTTGTAAGCGAAAGAGGCATCGAGGTTGATCCTACTAAAGTAAAGCAATTCAAGAAATGCCTGAACAAAGAACTGAGAAAGAGGTTCATGGCTTTCTAGGGAGGTTAAACTACATCACTAGATTCATCTCTCACATGACTGCCACATGCGAGCCTATTTTCAAATTGTTGAGAAAAGATCAAATGGTCAGTTGGAATGACGATTATCAAGTCGCATTCGACAAGATAAAAGAGTATCTGCGGGAACCTCGATTCTCGTGCCTCGTGGAGGCGGGCCGTTGATCATGTATTAGATAGTGCTTGAAGACTCAATGGGGTGTGTGTTGGGACAACATGTAGTCACAGTCAAAAGAGCATGCAATATACTACCTAAGAAAAAAATTACCGGCGGTGACAAAAATACTCACTTTGCTCGAGAAAACTTGTTGTGCTTTAGCGTGGGTTGTTCGCCGAATAAGACAATATATGTTGACTCACACAACCTTGTTGATATCCAAGATGGATCCGATCAAGTACATATTTGAGAAACGAGCTTTGACGGGCGGTTGCTAGATGGAAAATGATTTTAACAGAGTATGATATCTAGTATACTACTCAAAAAGCTATCAAGAGTAGTATGTTGTGATTACATTGCTCACCGACTGTGAGCGATTATCAACCAATGAGATTTGAATTTCATGATGATATCATCTACATCAGGATTGTAATGTCCTGGTCAGACGAGGACCCGAACCGAGATCAAGTGGTGTTTGGTTTTATGGGCGCAATCGTTGAGGCAATGGTGTTGATGCGGTAATTACCACTACGGGCGGTCATCACATCTAGTTCCTGACGAAATCTTCTTTGATTGCACCAATAACATGGATGAATATGAGGCTTACATCTTTGGTATCTAGGAGGCGATTGACTTGAGAATTAAACATCCGAAAGTGTCGGAGATTACGCACTTGTGATTAGCGGATGCGATGATTGGGAGACTCGTCACCTAAATTTGGTTCCTTCAGAAACCGTGATGAAATTGATTCCTTACTTCGAGGAGATCACTTTCAATCACATCTCACGAGAAGAGAACAACCTGGTTGATGCTTTGGCCACCTTAGCATCCATGTTTAAAGTCGAATGGGCTAATGGCGCCTTGATAACCATTCGGAGATTGGATGAGCCAGACCTTTTGTTTTGAGATTGAAGTAGAAATATGGTAATCCTTGGTTTTATGACGTCAAGCGATATCTTGAAACTCAAGAGTATCTAGAGGAAACACGTGACAGACAAAGTTCTTGAAAGATTACGACAAAGTTCTTCCTCAACAATGGTGTGTTATCCGTAACCATCATGACTGTTGCTCGAGATGTGTTGGTAAAGATGAAGCGCAAAGATCATTAAAGAGATGCACGAGGGCTCATTTGGAACTCATTCCAGTGGGCACACTATGGCTAAAAAGATCTTGCGAGCTGGGTATTACTGGTCCACCATGGAGGTCGATTGTTTTAATCATGCATGGGTTTGTTACAAATTCCAAGTATATGCTGACAAGGTGCATGTGCCGCCATCGCGTTTGAATGTTTTAACCTCGCCTTGGCCATTTTCTATGTGCGGCATTAATATGACCGGAAATATTGAGCCGACAGCGTCCAACGGACATCGCTTCATTCTGGTTGCAATAGATTATTTCACCAAGTGGGTTGAAGCAACATCCTATGCAAGTGTCACCAAACAGGTGGTTGCTCGGTTTATCAAGCATAACATCATCTACCATTACAGGATTCCTGACAAGATTATCACGGATAATGGGTCGAATCTTAACAACAAGATGACGAAGGAGCTTTGTGAGTCCTTCAAAATTAAGCATCATAATTCGTCCCCGTATCGCCCGAAGATGAATGGTGTTGTTGAAGCGGCGAATAAGAACATCAAGAAGATTATGCAGAAGATGGTAGTAACCTATCGAGATTGGCATGAGATGTTGCCTTTTGCTTTGTACAGTTACAAGAATACCACTCGTACTTCAACTGGGGCAACCCCATTTTCTCTCGTATATGGAATGGAAGCAGTGCTTCTAATCGAAGTTCAGATCCCTTCATTAAGAATCATGAAAGATGCAGAGCTTGATGAAGATGAGTGGATGCAGAACCGCTTAGATCAGTTATGCCTCATCGACGAGAAATGGTTGGCAGTTGTTGGTCATGGATAAGTTTATCAGTAGAGGATGAAGAAATCATATGACAAAAGAGTGCGACCTCAAAATTACAAGCCTGGTGACCTCGTGCTAAAGAGGATAATTCTTGCCCAGGGTGATCCTCGGGGTAAGTGAACTCCGAATTATGAAGGCCATTTGTTGTAAAGAAAGTTTTATCGGTGGCGCCATGATGCTCATGACAATGGACGGAGAAGATTTTCCTGTGAAGCAGGGACGTAGTTAGGAAATACTATGCATAGACTTGCCTAGTTGAGAAAGAAATAGGGATCAGCGACTACATCCCGCATCGGATCAACGGTCACGCCTCGTGGAAACATCTCAAGCTACTACGAAGAATGATCAATCAATCACCTTTTGGGAAGCGAAGTGATGAGATTGTTGGAGTTATAAAGTGATAGCAAGGTTGAAATCAGGAGGATTCATTGTCGCGTGCCGGGCATTTAGTTTTCCTCTTATTTTGCTTTTGCAATTGCCTCATTTCAGGAATTGCTTCCAATTGTACTTGCCTATTTACATGCTTACTTCTAATTAATAAAATGAGTTTTTGCTTGCCAATTAATTTCTTGCGTTTGCTTATTTGTTTGCAAAAGACGTTCAGAGTTTTGTGGTAAAATTTTGCATATATAAACATTGTTGGTTTCACCATGATCAGAAACTTTTTGAATATTATTCCGAAACTTGAGTGACCAGGATGGTAGGCAGAATTGTCGCCTCATGCCAGGGGCATTCCACTAACGGTTTGTTGCAGGAAGTTTCCCTTATTTTCAAGTATCCGGATGCGCTATGTTGGAGATCAACTGAAGTCTTTTCCAGTGAGTCTGTTCCTAGACAGAAATGGTCTCCAGAAGTTTGTCAGGTATCCCCCATTTGATCGGAGAAGTCAACAAGCGCTTTATGCCAAAGATCATTGATGGGCGTCTTCTCATCATCCCTAATGAAGTTCATTCTCTCCTCCCCAGTGAGCACGGATGGAAGATCCTTGATTAAAGCTATTTTCTGCAAAGGATTAGTTGCAATGTTTTTATTTTGTTTGATGTCTTTGACGAGTTTCCCTAGTAGGTGTTGTCTTTGACGGAGATTATTATTACAGGGCATTGCACAGATCCCCAGTACAAGTTGTCGGTGTCCATTTCAGCTGGAGTTCCCTAGGGGATGTTCATCAGAATCTCAAATGTGCTTTGACAGAAGGTTGCAACTTTTGTTCCCCTGTGGAGACAGTATTCGAACCATTGATCGCGGATGTTCATCCGCAGTGGGTTCGCATTTCCTAATGTCCCCAATGTGTGAGCGCCAATCTACTTTAGTTCTTCCCTAGTTGGAGTTGGAGCACATCTCTCCCGATATCCCCAGTGAGTCGGCACATCATTGTCATCCCCAGCTAGAGTCTTGATGGGTAACAGTGGAGAATATCTTCTTCAAGTATCTCCTTTTATTCCCCAACGGATCATTGTCCAGCAGACAATTTCCCATGATATCATCTCCTCAGCATGGTCGCCCGACGACATTTGATTTCCCCAAGTGATCTTCTTTTGAATCATCTTTTTGGTCGTATCCCAGCAGCATGACAATGCTATCTTCCCTAGTGGTTTTCTAGATTTAAGTTAATTGTTCTGTGACTTAGGGTCATTGGTTACCTTTTATCTTTTGAAAGCATGCATCACCTTATTGCATTAGTTTACACTAAATTCACGCACTACAAAGAGTTATAAGCCAAGAATATAAGTCTTGTCCCCAGTGGTGTTCCTACCCCTCTCTGAAATCCCAGCAAGGATAATTTCTTTAGTGTGTGGCATCTCCCTTTGGAATCTGTTGTGACCCAGTTTTTCTTGGCGCAATATGTCCATTATCTCCTTTGGTGTTGAAACTACCAGCTCTTACCATGGTGCAACACGTCTTCAGCGTTGAAAGCAAGCCCTACACTTGTTTTATCCTCTTCGCACAAGAGTTGATTCACTACCAATTCTTGGTTAGGTCTGAGTATTACACTCTCTCCTATACGCATGATATAGGTTACTCTATATTGTGTGTCGAGTCTGGTCAGCATTTCCAGTCTTCATCTTCGTTGAAACTGCCAGTACATCTCCTAGTGCAACGTTTCTTAGGACAGGTTCTTCCCTGTAGCTTTTTGAGAACAATAATACACTTGTTTCTCTCCTTCGTAAAGCCTAATCGGCGTTTCCTAGTCTTTGCATCACGATCGCCCAGTTATTTTTTGGCGTAATGTGATTAGTCTGGTTAACATATCTAGTCTTTGCTTCCGCTTGCGTGTCAGCTCTCCCCTGACATTGTGGATTGAATTGGGTAGAGGCAAGTTCTTTTTTTTAAGGTCAGGATTACACATGTACCTGTCTTCGCAGAGTTCAACATTTATTTTGTGCTCTCTCTTGTTGTGACCCAATTAAGCCCAAACCCAACATATCCTTTTCTCCAATGAGGCTCATTGGAATTTTAAAAGTCCACACTTATTTCTTGATGCAGATTTTGGGATTCAGAGCTTAAATTTTCAAGTCCATTTTGGTATTCAATCACCTCACACCTTGTCGCTCGAAAGGCAGACGCCAACCATGCTTCCAAGCATGAGGATGATTGAATACGGGCAACTGTTGTACTCCAAAATTTACCCTCTTCTTTCCCGTATTCCAGGCTTATAATTAAATTGCATAAACATACATGTAGTCGCATACATAACATTAATCATGAGTTCTTTGACAAGTTTGTCAAGTGTCATTCTCTCATGACTTCTTCTATTTTTATTTTGGCTATAAATGAAAATTTTCTATTAATATAATTCTATTATTTTAATTTTAATTTTTTTATGTTTTTTATGAATATCAAGACACAGATACAATGTTCCGTACATGGATAGCCTTATTTAAATTTTAATTTTTTATGTCTCTCATGAATATCAAGCCATAGATACAATGTTATGTACATGGATAGCCATTCAATTTCCACCGGCAATCAATTTTTCGACTGTCCTATGCAACCGTTCACTTCATTTCCTCTTCCCTAATTATCATGTTTTCCTTCTACTGCTTCACATTCTAATCTCGATTTCTTAACAATTAATTTTTTCTATTTTCCAAAACCTGATTCATCTATTCTCCATTTTTCAAACCCTATTTTATTTCTCCATCCAAACCCAGATCCAGACATTCACGGAGGAAGAATAAGATGAATATAAAGTGCCATGGATGAACAACAACGTCCAATGGAATTTCATGACCGAAGAGGAGAGTAAAAACCATGGATCGAAATTGGAGCGAGTACAACTACAAAACAAAGTAGTTAAGAGAATACAAAGCAGATATATTAGGACACCCATTTTATGATCAGTTGTTATCCCCTCATGTTTCGTGTCTCTGAAATGCGACGCCGGTGGACGAGCTTTTGAGAATCGATGCTCAACTTTAACAAAATCAACGCGTTCTTCACAAATACTCTTCTATTGGAGCTTGATTACTTTATGGTTATTCTTTTCTTCCTTTAAACCCTCACTCTCTCTCTCTATCTCTTTTTCTAAAACGAAAATCACTGAGAATCACAGTTTAATTTAAGATGAATTTTACTCTTCTTAATCTTTAAATTTATGGCATTATTTCATAATTTTCAGTGATTAATTACTAATTTGTGTATTTTCTCCTAATTTACTTCTTATAGTCCTCAACTTCTTAGTTTAATTCCAAGTGTTTGTTTATTTGACTCAATGAATTCCCAATCTTTCATTCCTAGTTGTTTGGACAGGGGAAATAGAATTGAGACATTAGGAGTTGGTAAATTGGGTTCATTAGGAGTTGGCAGTTTCTCCATGTAAAATTAAAATATGCAATTAACTTTGATTTATGTTCAGTTGTTGTTTACTTTGTTCGGGGAGATATTTTTCAGTCGGTTGGGTTTCCTTCGGTTGGAAATGCTTTAGCTGGTTACAACACTTCAATTCTGTCGTATGGCCAAGTATTATTTCATGTTTGTTGTATTATTGCAATGTTTTGGTAGTAAAAATATTATTGAATATTGATTATAGTAATAGATCAATTATTGATATTTGATATTTGATACATCATTTCACTTATGGAAAGAAAATGTTTGTTTGTCTTCTGTAAATGGTGCAGGGAGTTTAGATGGGATGGGACAATAACGGTGGTCCATATCATGCAAGAATAACAAAACAAATGTACTTCTATCTCACATGCTTAATATCATCTATAGTAGATGTTTATTCATCAGTTTAACTAAGTGATGGTGATTTCAAAATCTTCTTTTGCAGCTATGTCTTTCAAAATAGTTCATTTCCCTGATTTGATGATGCATTAATTATGCATCTATTAGCTAAAATATGAAATTGCATTAATTATGTCAAAGTTGATGGAGTTTTTCGTTACAACACTGATAATGGTGTGAGAGTCAAAACATGACAGGTAAGTTTCCAGGTAACTGTAATATTTTCATTCCAATTTATATGTGATTCATTTATATTTTGATTGAAAATGTCCAATCCATAATAATAAATCAATCATAGAATATAATAAAACAAGATGAGTTCTTTGAATCAATAATATAATAAATCATTCATATGTTAGTTGATACAAAGAAAATTTTAATTAGCTATTTTTTTTCAACACATTTTTGACTTATTCTTTTAGTTTAAGTGACCTAGAATCAACAATTAGATTATTCTACTATATCAAATTCTTTCATCATTTGAAATCCATATGCATTGTTCTTAGCTTGTATTATAGAAAATAGAATTGGTAATTTTGTTAGGTGTTGATTCATAAATTCCAACTTTGGAACTTGCTGAAGAAAATGTTGCAATTTAGACAAGATGTAGTCCGCTGAACACGACTAAATTTCAGATGTAAATATTCAACTAGATGTGGTGGTAGCTGCATGAATGTAGTCAAAATAATTTGAAAGGATTATGATCTCAATCCTGTTCGTAGACATTGTCATACCCCAATTTTTGACCTAATATACCACCTTACATTTGCATTGTTGCATGACTACAGATTCGAATGACGTGTCGGGTATAGCACTCACAGGTCAAAATTAGGGTTTCATCAGATTTTCATCTAATTCAAGAGCTAACCAATTAGGGTTTGAGATTTTCTCACTCCATTTGATCTATCTTGATCAAATCATCGACTTCAATCCTCGGATATCCATTTTCTTCTTTGATCGATCGGATCGACCAATTAGGGTTTTGGTCGAGCATAGGCATTCTCGATTTTTGAGCGTTGATTGACTTTTTGGATAGAGATTGGTCATTATATCTTAGATACAACATCTTGACCTAATTTACGGATTCAAAACATCACGAGAGGTTCACAGAATTCATCAGTCGTTTTGAGAAACATCTGATGAAATTTCATCTGCATAGAAAAGTCAAACTTTGACTTTTGGTCAAAATTTTCAAAACAAAATTTTTCCATCATCAAAATACTTCACATGATCCATCATGATCATAAAAAATCAAGAATTTGGAAAAGTCAACAAAAAGTCAAAAGTTTTCACACTTAGAAAAATTTCTAAGTGTTGAAATTTCTCATTTTTTCCAAACTTCAAGCCATTTTTTCACCTAGTTCCAATTGGAATTTGAAAAAACTCAAAACATGAAAGTTGTAGCTTGTAGAAAGATCTTTCCAAAATGTCCAAGAACTCTCAAATCCATGGAGTCTAGCTATACTTTTGAAATTGAAACATAAGGCTCCATGAAACTTGTTTTTCAAAGATCACAACTTCAATTATAGGTCATTTTTGAGTTTTCTTCACCAAGAAGTAATTCAACCTTGCCACCTTGCCAAATTGAGTCATCAAAATGATAAACATCAGTGAGAAGTGATGATTGAAGATTGGATCAAGTTTGCAAAAATATAGCACATGGTGAAAAAAGGAAGTTTCCTTTTTTGGTAAAAAACCATTCTTGCCCCTTTTAAGTTAACCTTGAATATCCAATTGGCTTGTACTCTTGCCTAATTTTGCAGAGCTTGTTTGCCTATAAATAGCTCACCATTTCAAGAGAAATCAACACCAAAGCTTCACAAAATCCATGCTTTCATTCTTTTCTTGAAAATCAAGTATCATAGAGCAAAATTGCCAAACATAGCATTTTTGAAAATCAATTGAAAACATGATAAATTTTGGTGTCCAACATGTTTCAGAATCACTATCAAACTTGTTACAAGCTTAAAATCAAACTGAATTCAAGATAAAATCAATTTTCATTTTTTCATTTTTCAAACTTGTACAAACTACTGCCATAGCAATCGAAACTGAAGCTTGGCTTGATTCCTTGGAGTTTTGATCATCCATACACCTTCCATAAACATCATAGGAGTGATCCAAAACAATAACATCTAACTGTAACACGATTTACATCATTTTCCAGTTTTGTTTTCAAGCTCGTGCAGGTGGACTTGAGTAGAGTGATCCAAGCATGCTCATGATGTTCTAAACACTCATACATCATCCCTAGAGGCCGCTGGTGCTTAAGTGATCAAGAAACAACCACTAGAAACACTCCAGCATCGATTTCGATCTTCACTTTTCCAGGTATAAACACGAACTTGGTTCTCATAACTCTTTGAATATTTTGACAAAAGCTCTTGGCCAATTGTTTTCTGCACTAATAACGAGTGATAACCCTCAATAAAATCAAACAATCATCAACCACAAGTCATTTAATTTGATTTATCAGTTTCTAGGGTTCTTCGAGTTCCTAGAAATTCAAACATGATTAACTGAAAATAAATGAAATTAACAAGCATATTCATATTCGTGGTGCAAAACCGATCAAGTTTGATGTTTATTCCTCAATTTGGTTGAAAGCGAAGATTTGGTAGGTTAACAATCCGAAAATCAAAAGCCGGGGAATACGTGGCGTGTTCTTGGTGTTCTTGATTTTAAAATTCAAATTATCCAATATTATGTCTAGCGTGTTTTAATCCACTAACACCTCAAGCAGCGTTTGGCCTAGTGGTTGTCACTTGCCTCTTAGTTCTTTACGCCACGTGCCCCACCTCAAGGTCATGGGTTCAAAACCAGGAAGACCAAATTTTTACAAACTTGTCATATTTTCATGTTTTTTATCAAACTTCAACAATTTTTAACCAACCAAAACTTCTCATTTTGAGATGATTTTTGCACACTTGTCATTTAATATATATATTTTATGATTATGTCAAAAAATCCAAAAATATTTTCTTTTGATTATATTTCAATCGGGCAAAGCGACGTTACGAACTTTTCAAACATCCTTAAAAGTGAATTTTTCAAGTTTTCGACTTCGATTTTTTCAAAACTTCTCATAAATGAACTTAACATTTCAAAACATTTTCAAATCATTTTCAAAACATTTCATCAAACTTGCATCTTTTACCATGATCAATCGATTTAAGGCGATAAAACAAATTAGTTCTTTCTCGAATTTCTCGATCGATCATCGCCTCCTTATGGTGTAAGTCCCAATCCTTTATGTACATATTTAGTTTTACTTGTACATACTCAAATCATCATTGTTAATATTCAAACATAAACAAATTTCTTTCGTTTGTTTTCATTCGTTTGTCTATCTTTGAATCCATTGGTTCTAAAGGAAGGTTTCTCTGACAAAATTTCTTTTAACCAATGGGCCTCCATCACAGTGTAAGTCCCATAACATTCTTTTATGTACATAATATTTCTTTGTACATATCAAAAACTTTCAAACACACAACTTTTTATCGACATATCTGGATACTCTTTTGAAAAATACTTTCTGAGATAAACTTTGATCAATCATTTTGTTTAATACATACATTTTACGAATACCATTGGTATTGAAAGAGCATTATTCCATGTGGCTGCTTTCAAATCAATGGGCCTCCTCTGTGTAAGTCCCAACCCTCCTATGTACATCCATCTTTGTGCGTACACAAAACTCGTTCGTGTATATTCATTTCCTTGTACAGTTCAAACTTGTGAATAATCAAGTTACGCTCGTTTTAATTCGTTTCACGGACACTTGTTTATATTTCATAAGCTGATGTAAATAAACATCATGCATTGTTTATATTTCCTTCATAAACTCACGTGAATACATATCACACACACACTGTTTATACAAAGCGCTAATAATAACATAACAATTAGACTAATCAATAGGTTTCGAGTTTAGCCTCACTTGGGCTTCATACAAGACAACTCATCACCGTTAAGTTTAGCCTCCGCTTGGGCTTCATACAAGATAACTTTTCCCCGGCATGGGTCACCTTCTCTTGGGCTTTGTACAAAGAAACTCTCCCACAGAGTTAGCCTCCGCTTAGTATAAGACAACACTCCCCTGTTGAGTCATCCTCCTCTTGGGCTTCGTTCAAAAGAACTCCTCATTGAGTTTAGCCTTCTCTTGGGCATCATACAATGAAAGGGCAAATCTCTTATGACCTCTATTGGGCTTCCAATACAAAGAATCACCAGCTAAGATAGAACCCTGAAAGGATGGTTTCCCGGTGAAATCACTTTCAAATTCCCCAATGAGTAAAATTTCCCGGTGAAATTGCTCTTATTCAGAAAAGGATGGTTTCTCGGTGAAATCCCTTTCAAGCCAAAGACAGCCATACCGTATAGCTTCCTCTTGAGCTTCATACAAGGACCCTCGATGACCCTCGATGACCCTCGATGACCCTCGGAATGCCTCCTCTTGGGCTAACAATACAAGGACCCACGGGCTTCTTAAAAGCATCCCTTTAATCCAATCAATTTCTCCTTGAGATTTAGACATCTATCATCTCTATGGAAGAAGTATCTTATCTATCACATCACATACAGTCAAAACTTTTCAAACTCTTTTTAAATTCTTTTCAAACAAAAAACGTCTATTAACGATGAAGTGGTAACGCTTGTACACTCAAGCAAAGCACCCAATACTTACAGTTAAAAGAATCAATCATCTTTTTTAAACATCTTTCTTAAACATGTAAGTGGTAACGCTTGTACACTCAAGCAAAACACCTAATACTTACGACGAAAGATTTTTTATCAATCAAACTTTTTTTCAAAAATGTATGTGATGAAATAGATTAGATACATTTTTTCATTAAGATGACATTTATGCATCTCTTACTAACATCCGTTGCTTTCCACTAGCATAAGTGGAACTACGATTGCTCGACTTTCTCAACATCCTTTTGAGAATACGTAGAACAAGGTCTCATCCTTGGAGCAAATTTCTATCTCCTCGGACCAAACAAACCATAGAACCACAGTAGATCAAGGCTACAAATGCTCGGATTCCCACTAGGGATATGTATGCGAGAAGATCCAGATCTTTGCGAGCACAATAATAACAAAACCTAGAATCCCACATAATCTTGTTTCTTAAAATCCCAAGGAGAAACTTTCCCAATCATAGAAATAGCAATTAAAACATACAAACATATCAAACGTATTCATATATAAAGTGTGATAACTACATATATTTAGGGTGCTCCATCTATTCCTTTATATAACAATCCCCTTACTCAGAATCTCCCATGCGTTATGTCTAGTTTGCTAGTCGTTCGCATACCAATATCAATTGAGGGTATTTGACTTTCCCTTTTCATAATCATTAAATCATCTTTCTTGTGTTGAAAATAATTAAGCTTGATGCTCATGGCATCTTTATAAACAAATCAAAAGATTTAAATCGTTGCGTGCGGAGATCCGAACTCACGTTCGCATCCTCGGTAGCGTCACCTTTGCGCAGGGAAAAATGGCGACTCTGTGTTGAAACTTTGATTTTTCAAAAAAATAAATCGCGTTACTACTTGCGAGAGCACCAAGATTTTTGTTTTCAAAAGAAAAGAAAGGGATAAGCTTTTCATATTTTGCATATATCTGTTTTTTCTTTATTGTGTGTTTCGCGATTTCACTTGATGGAAAGAAATCTAACCGGATTTAAGAAACATTTTAAGATCTAGGTGGAGGTATTATCGTGGCGTTCAATGCTTTCGAAGTTAATATTTCCGTATGATGGAGGTTGTCTTGAGGTATTGTGTTTATCAAGTAATTCAAATTTGTATTTTTGAGGAACTTAAGAAGGTGAGTGGTGTAGAACACATAAACCATCCTGGCCATTAGGATGTAGTGCAAAAATTATTCGGGTGTAAGCCTAGAGTAATTGTCATGCGATACTACGATCAGGCGAGTTTCTCTTGAAAATATTATTGGACCATCGAGTATTCAACAAATCCAATAATGTTTTGAAGGGGAGTGTTGAGCTGTATTATCGATGAACCGTTTCACAGATAAATAAGCCCTTAGAACTTAACCCCGTTGATTCTTATCGTTGGCTTCATGCTCGTGACTTCGAACGCTTGACCGTGTGTATAACTACTAACCATGATTGCTGCATTCATGCATTCATTCATTCATAAAAACAAAAAAAAATTTCATTTCTCTTCCCATTTCCAAAGAATTTAGAGATGTTTTCTTTGTAAAATATTTTAGGTTAGAGTGATGGACGTCAGAGGAAGATTCACCAAAAGACACAGTTTTAGAATTCCTGATGTAGGAAAGTTGAAAGAGTTAGCATCCTTGGTAGAAGATCCCTCGGATTTCAGAAAATGCTATGGAACTCTTTTAACTTTTCTGAACGCTAACGTCGATGAAGGACTTCTCAAAACCTTCGTTCAATTCTGATCCAATCTATCATTTGTTTCACTTTCCCTGATTATCAGTTGATGCCTACTTTGGAAGAGTATGCGCATATCCTAGGTATCTCAGTATCAGACAAAGTGCCTTTCAATGGTTTGGAAGCCATTCCTAAGTCACAAGTCATTGCAACAATGACTCATTTAAAGAAATCTGAGATAGACAAAAACCTAACTACCAAAGGAAAACTCTTAGGACTAACTTCAAAGTTCCTAATGGAGAAGGCTCTCAAATTCTCTGAAGCCGGTAGTATGGTAGCCTTTGAAGCTATTTTAGCTTTACTCCTCTATGGATTGGTGTTGTTTCCCAACATCCCACATTTCGTTGATTCAACGCCATAAGGATCTTTCTGATTGGAAATCCCGTTCCCACCTTGCTTGGTGACACGTACGTCTCTATTCATCATAGGAATCGTCAAGGAGACGGAACTATCGTGTGTTGTGTACCTCTGTTTTTCAAATGGATTGTCTCACACCTACCTAAATCTCCTATCTTCCGAAAACAAAGGCAGTGGCATTGGTCTAGAAGACTCATGTCTCTTACAAGCGATGATATCCATTGGTATACCTTGGCAAACAATGAGATGGAAATCATTGAGAGGTGGAGAATTTGCCAGCGTACCTCTCATTGGTGAAAGGAGAATCAACTACAACCCATTCCTAGCAAAGCGTCAGCTCGGATCGCAAATTGGTAAACCTCCGGTTTTAGGTGAAAGCTACTTCTATCATGAAGGAGAGGATTCCCAAGTTGAAGGCTAGGATGATCAAAGCTTGGCATCACATCCGAAAGAAAGGAAAGGTAAGGCAAAGAATTGTGTAGCCATGAAACCTACACTTCTTGGATAAAGAAAAGGCGAAGGAATTCGAATGCCTTACGCATGAGGATCCCATGTTCTTAGTCGCAAATCAACAAATTTTCCGTTGAAGGCTGTGGAGAATACCAAGAAGCCTTGACCAAGATAAGGTTTGAGAAAGAAGCTTTGGAAAGCAAGTTCCTTAAGACTAACCTTGAGAATAAGAAGCTCAAAGCAAGTCAAAGCATGAAAAGGCGCTTTATTCCGGGATGAATGGCTCATGGAGAAGATGAGAAGATTCGCGAGAAGGATAACGCCATCCGAAATCGTCAAGGAAAGGAAAAGAAAGCTCGAAATGACAACCAGCAAGCCCGCTCCCAGCAGTGGAAGAGAGTCATTAGCAAGCTAAAAGCGAGAAAGCCAAACTAAAAGCTCACTATGGGAAGGAAATCACAAGGCGAAGTGCATCAAGCCTTTGGATCGTCATCCAACGAAGATGTTTAATTAGTTTAATTTAGTTTGTAATTTTATCATTTATTTTATCATTTGTGTGAGCAATGCTCCAACAAAAACAATTGTTGTAATCTTCCTTCATTAATCAATAAAATTAGTGTTTTCCATCCAAATATTTGCGAGAAATATCTCGTTTAGTGTAAATTCTTTGGAAATTTCTTTTCTTTACAATCAAATTCATGCATCATACTTTGCATTTAAGTCTACCATCTAGAGTCTAATCATTCACGGTTTTGAAGCTGTCTTTTCTAGATAGAAAAATTGTCAAGCAGCGTCTTAGAGTTTCATTGCGTCCATATTTCGAGCGTCGCGATACCGGATCAAAAGAAGAAAAGTAATGGAGAATTTTGAGCAAGAAAACATTGAACTCCGTAATGCGGTAACTACGCTACAAGAAGAAGTGGAGAGACTCACATCTTTGGTCAACTAAACACCACGGTATAAAGTCAACAAGCGACATCGGCGGTCATAACCAAATAGCAACTTGAGAGGATACTACTACTCCGGTTTCATTTGTCGCGATCGATGGTTCACCTTCGGCATGCGAGGGCTATCCATGGGGAATGCCTTTTAACCCGGCATTGGAGTTCGCCAACCGACTTCTCAAACAACCTCGCTTGAAATACCTGCTTTGCAAAGCGCTACGTTCACTCCACAATGTGGAATAACTTTTCCAGTAACAATGTCGGTTTCTCAACCGATCATGTTGAACTTCGACTTCCGTAGTGCACACTACTGCAGGGAAGAAGTTCATCACACTCAGGAAAATAACCGAGCGCTCGTGGTTCAATGGAAAATCTCCGGAACAACTCCTCAAAATGCGACTTGAGATAAAAACAATTCAAGGGAAGAATTGTTTGGGAAGCGCCAGGATCTCTGCTTAGTCCCTCGTGTAAAAATACTGCGAAATTCAAAATCCGGATTTTGAAAGTACAAAGGAATTCTTGTCCTCGAGTCATCTTACAATGTATGCTAGGAAAATGTCTCGTTACATTGAGGATCATCATTGTTAATTTATTACTTCGGGATAGTCTCACCGGTGCCTGCTGAAGTGGTACATGGGTTTAGACGACCGAATATCCAAACATTCAACGACTTAGGTAAAGCCTTAATACAGCATACAAATTCAACTTGGATATGGCTCACGATAGGGATCAACTCCGCTCCATGTCTCAAAGGAAGAGACATTCAAGGAATATACTTAGCGATGGAGAAATTGCCCAAGTCAACCCGCCCTTGGAAGAAAAGAGATGACTAAGGTATTCTTGAATACTCTAAACTCATTCTATTATGAGCGAATGATCGCTAGCGCTCCGGAGACTTCAACGAAATGGTAAGCATGGGAATGCGACTAGAAGAAGGGTTGGTCGGGACGTCTAACCAAGGAAGTAGGATCTTCTAGTAATACCAAGAAAGTTGGAACCGGTTCCCAAAGAAAAAGAACATGATGTAGGAATGGTATCAGGAAACCACGCAAGAATGTCATTCAACAACGACGGTGGCGCCCATAGCACCCTCATCAACCAACTCCAGAATTGCTCCGCAATTTCAACAAAATCAACAAACTCAACGACCTCGCGGCTCGGCGGTTTCACAACCAAACCGTGCGCCTCGGGTCACTCGGTTCGACCCAATTCCCATGAGCATACGGAACTTTACCTATGCCGATAGAAAGGAATCTAATACAAACAAGGTTATCACCTCGGTCCTGAAAAACTACCATGGTGGTACAAAGGACATGTCTTGCCCTTTTCACCAAGGGCACCGGGCCATGACCTTGAGCATTGCATAGCATTGAAGGCGTCGAGAGATTAGTGAGGCTAATCTTCTTTCCTTGAAACACAAGTCCGAATGTGCAAGCCAATCCACTTCCAGCCATAGTGGACACTCGGTGAATCTAATGCTAAGGAATACGAGACGGTACCTTGTCACGGATGTAAACTTAGTCAAAGGAAACTTGGTGCACCTTCATGAGCATACGGTACCATGAGCACCTTCACTAAGCATGATTATGCAACTTGCTATATGTTTCCAGAATATCCATGGATGTCCCACCATAGGCGGATATTCACATTTGTTAGACATTGGTGATTTACAAATCTGAGAAAGAGATGACCATGACGTAAATACTGTAGGGCATTTTCCGCATGAGCTTTTAGTCTCGGATATCAACTCGGAAAATCCCGAAGTAAACATTGTGATCCCTTGTTTCAACATACCGAGCATGTGGAGATCGCGTCGATGGTTCCAACATTCCAACATCTCCTTTGGTGATTTGCCCACAGTCTGTTAAATGCAGTTCTACGAGCAATTCCTTACCGGTACAATGCAACCTTGATAGAGGATGGGAAGGAGAAACCCATGCCTACACTTCCATTAATGTCAATATAACGGTCGGACGAGTAGCGAAGTGGGCAGTACATTCCATTGCCACCAAAATCGCCTTCACTCAGTTGTTAAACAAAACCAAGTTAACATATCCTCGAGAGAATCACAGCGATTCCCATTGTTAACCGTACAAACATTGGTTCTGATGGAACCAACATCAACTCGAACTTTGCGAGATCACGAAACTAATCAAGAAGCGAATATCAGTCGTAGACCAATTGATCGAGACTCCTTCAAAAATTTCAATCTTGTCTTTACTCCTTAACTCTGAAGCTCACAGAAGCTTTGATGAGAGTACTAGACCGAGGCTTATGTGGATCACGATGTGACTACGGACCAATTTGGAGGATCGTCTCAACATAACGACTGCAATAATCTGAGTTTAGTGACGAAGAGCTTGGGAAGAGGGAAGATCATAACTTGGCCTTGCACATCTCGATGATTTGCGGTCGATTCCCTATCAATGTATTGGTGGATACGGGTTCATCTTTAAGCGTAATGCCAAAATGGCTCGCTCGTTTAGCTTACAAAGGAGCCAATGAAGTTCAACGACATCATAGTAAGAGCTTTCGATGGATCGAGAAAGTCGTTATTGGGAAGTTGATCTCCCAATGACAATTGGCCTCACACTTTCAAAATTATGTTCCAAGTCATGGGCGTACCAGTGCGTCTGAGTTGCTTGCTAGGAAGACCTTGGATCCACGATCGAGGCGATAACTTCTACTCTCCATCGAAATTAAAATTCACGATAAATGGAAAGTTGGTGACCATCGGGTGAACAAGCTTTACTTGTAAGTCATCTATCCGGTTTCTCCTTCATCACTTGATGACATTGAGCGCCGCATCTCCGGAAAATCCGTTAGAAGATGAATCTACTAAAAGCAGATCATCTATCTCTTCATATAAAGCGGCACAAATGGTGAAAGATGGCAATACTGAGGATGGGGACAAGTTATCAAACACATCAAGAATGAAGCGAAAGCGGACTCGGGTTCACCGTATCCTCAAGAAAAGCAGAAAGATGAAACACTTTCCCGATCAAGGAAGTATTTCATAGTGGAGGTTTCTTAAACCTGTTCATAAGAGGTTAATGTTGTAACCATTGAAGAGGATGAAGATGATCCATCGAATCGAAGAATGGAGCACTTATCGAATAGCCACGAATATGTGTCTCGGGAGGAATCATATGCAGTCAATTCAAAGACATGTCCTGACAACATGAAAATCCATGAGTCCTACTGAAGTTTGGGATACCTTGGGAGAACCAAGTGGCAAATCGACTACATGGTGAAATACTACTGCGAGCTCAAAATCGGATCGAAGATATCCAACCCAGGATGGGGTGATGACTTTGACTACCCTAGTCAATCGGAAGAAGAATACGTCTTCTCAAACTAATCAACAGATCGAGGTCCCAAATGAAGATCTCTATTTCAACACGTCGTGGATTTCACCAAGCGGATCACGGTTACCACTACATCAACATGATCAGTTCAAGAGTATGATTCGGGATACGATGCGGAAAGTGTCGTGACAACGAGTCTCTTCACTCCAGAGGCGGAAGGAACATCCCGATATTCCACACAAAGATCAACGGGAAGTACAAAGGCTATCTCTCATACTTCCGATCTGTTAATCAAGAAGATCGCTTTAGCGACACCAAAGGCAAAGGCCATCGTCCGAGTCTTCAAAGCACTTTCGACCACAATCAAAGTTTACTCAAGGTTAAACCAAGCGGAAAATTACAGTACCTCGACTTCCAAGGTTCATCACTATTGGAAACTGTTGAAGTTAGGACTAATGTTCATAGCTCTAAGTAGTTTATCTTTGCTTTTGTTTTGAACTCTCGCTTGCCCAAGCGAAGAGATGTTTTATAGGGTTTAGCTCTTAAATAATTTCTCTTTGTCTTGCCCAAGACAAATGAGTTTGTATTTTAGGGCCTGTTCATATTGAAACATAAATAAAATCGTTGTTTTGTTTCCACACTCGTGTTTATTTTCATTTTACCCTTTTAGGAAATGATAATAAAAAAAAAACAACATAAAAAATCTTCAAAATAAAAATCATAATGAAAAATTAATGCAACACTTTCACATTAACTTTCAAAAAAAAATGATGATAAAACTTTTTAATCAAACATAAATCAAAATGCAGATTAAACAAATGGACAAATCCATTGAAAGCGGTAACTCTACTCTTTCTAAACTTTGAAATTCCACAATTATTTGAAGAAGAAGTTGAAGAAGATCCGGATGAAATTTCTAGATTGCTAAAGCACGAGGAAAGGACCATTCAACCTCACAAAGAACCTCTAGAAGCAATCAACTTGGGTTCTGAGAAAGATGCAAAAGAAATAAATATCGGAGCTTCACTCAACAGCGTGTCAAAGGCAAGCGATAAGTCTTCTCAAAGAATACGTTGATGTGTTTGCTTGGTCCTACCGGGACATGCGGGTTTGGATACCAGCATAGTAGAGCATCACTTGCCGTTAAGACCAGAATGTCCGCCAATTAAGCAAAAACTTAGGAGAGTTCATCCTGAAATGGCTGAGAAAATTAAAAAGGAAGTCCAAAAAGCATTTCGTATTTGGTTTCCTTGTCACCGAGTATCCTCAATGGCTAGCCAACATAGTACTGTATCCAAGAAAGATGGAAAGGTCGAATGTGTGTTGACTACGAGAGATCGAACAAAGCTAGTCCAAAAGCGATTTCCCACTTCGCATATCGACATGCTAGTGGACTGCGCCAAATTCAACGTCTTTTCCTTCATGGATGGTTTCTCTGGTTATAATCAGATCAGGATGGCTCCCGAAGATATGGAGAAGACATCTTTCATCACGCCATGGGGCACTTTTTGCTACAAGGTAATGCCATTCGGATTAAAGAATGCAGGCGCAACTTACCAGAGGGCAATGACTACTCTCTTTCATGATATGATGCACAAAGAGATCGAAGTCTATGTAGACGACATGATAGCAAAGTCTGACACTGAAGAAGAGCATATAGACTATCTCTTAAAGTTGTTTCAACGACTAAGGAAATTTCAGCTCCGCCTGAATCCTAACAAATGCACCTTTGGGGTAAGATCTGGAAAACTCCTAGGTTTCATTGTCAGTCAAAGAGGTATTGAAGTTGACCCTGACAAAGTCAAGGCTATTCAGGAAATGCCTACACCACATACGGAAAAGCAAGTAAGAGGATTTCTTGGACGATTGAATTACATCTCGGTTATCTCTCGGATATTGCTACACATGGGCGATATTCAAGCTTCTCATAAAGATCAAAAGGTTGTATGGACGGCTGATTGTCAAAAAGCTTTCGACAGTATCAAGGAATACCTGTCAAAACCACCAATACTGATCCCTCCAGTGGAAGGAAGACCATTGATCATATACCTTACCGTACTAGAAGAATCCATGGGCTGCGTACTTGGACAACAAGGCGAAACCGTAAGAAGGAGCATGCCATCTACTATCGGTAAAGTTCACGGTGAAACTCGTTACTCCATGCTCGAGAAAACATGCTACGCTTTGGTATGGGCTTCAAAACGTCTTCTCCAATACATGATCAATCACACGACTTGGTTAATATCCAAAATGGATCCTATCAAGTATGTATTTGAGAAGCCTACCTTAACCAGGAGAATTGCTCGATGGCAAATGCTACTATCGAATATGACATCGATGTCGCTCGAGCGATTAAAGGAAGCATTCTCGTGATCACTTGGCTTATCGACCGCTCAGCGAATACCAATCTCTCAAGTTTGACTTCCAGACGAGGCGTTATGTATTTAAAGATGAAAGATTGTGACGAACCGCTACGGAGAAGGACCAGATCCGAGAATCGAGATGGGGCCTAGTCTTGATGGGTAAATGTTTTGGCAATGGAATTGGGCGGTCATCATCACTCCAGGGTTCTCATATCCGTTTTCCGCCGATTGCTATTTGATTGCACCAACAACATAGCGAAATATGAAGCATGCATCATGGGTATCGAAGAAGCCATCGACTTGAGGATCAAGATCCTTGATATATATGGAGATTCAGCCCTCGTGATCAATCAAATTAAAGACAAGTATGAAACTCATCATCTTGGTCTAATTCCTTATAGAGATTATGCAAGACAATTGTTGACTTTCTTCAACAAAGTTGAACTGCATCATATCCCTCGAGATCAAAATCGGATGGCGAGGCCTTGGCTACTCTATCTTCCATGTTCAAAGTCAACGATTGAATGATATGCCTAGAATTCGCATCAAGCCTTGAAAGACTGCATATGTATTTTGAGTAGTCTTGACGATAAGCCGTGGTTTCACGACATCAAACGTTTCCTTCAAACATGAGAGTACCCACTCGGGGCATCGTACAAGGATAAGAAAACTCTAAGGAGGCTTTCTAGGAATTTCTTCCTCAATGAAGATATTCAATACAAAAGAAACTTCGACATGGTTACGCTTTCGGATCGTCGGCAGACGGGAAGCGAACACAATCATCCATGAAGTGCATGAAGGGTCCTTTGGAACCCATTCAAATGGGCATGCAATGTCGAAAGATCTTAAGAGCGAGGATACTATTGGATAACGATGGAATCGATTCTGCAAACACGTTAAAAGATGTCACAAGTGCGGATCTCGCAAATAAGATCCATGTGCCTCAGACTCTACTCAATGTTCTCTCCTCTCGTGGCCGTTCTCCATGTGGGGCATCGATATGATTGGAATGATTGAACCAAAAGCGTCCAGCGGACATCGCTTCATTCTAGTGGCTATTGACTACTTCACCAAATGGGTCGAGCGGCATCCTCGCCAGCGTAACCGGACAAGTGGTTGTGAGGTTCATCAAGAACAACCTCATTTGCCGATATGGAGTTCCAAGTAAAATCATTACGACAATGGATCTAACTTGAACAACAAAATGATGAAAGAGCGTGTGAGGAATTCAAGATCGAGCATCATAACTCGTCTCCTTACCGGCCAAAGATGAACGGCTCTGTTGAAGCTGCCAACAAGAACATCAAAAAGATCATCCAGAAAATGGTCATCACTTACAAAGACTGGCATGAAATGATGCCATTTGCTCTGCATGGGTATCGTACCTCGATCGCACTTCAACGAGGGCAACTCCTTTTCTCTAGTATACGGCATGGGCGGTGCTCCCGTAGAAGTTGAGATCCGTCAATGAGAGTTCTCATGGAAACTAAGCTATCGAGGCGAATGGTGTCAAGCGATCGACCAATTGAACTTAATTGAAGAAAAGCGCTGACCGCTCGTGTCACGGACAACTCTATCAAAGAAGAATGAAGAAAGCTTTCGACAAAAGGTCCGACCTCGTGAATTAGAAGGCGACCTCGTGCTTAAAAAGATTACGTCTTTTCAAGCAGTTCTAGGGGCAAATGGACTCCTAATTACGAAGGCCCATACATCGTCAAAAGAAGCTTCTCTGCGGTGCTATGACTCTCACAACCATGGACGGCGATGAACTCCCGCATCTGTGAATCTTGGCGATCAAAAAATACTTTGTCTAAAAACAAAAAACACTCGGTAAGTCGAAAACCGAAAAGGCGGCTTAGGAAAAATGGCGTCTCGGTGGATTGAAAACACGAAAAGGCGATCCGAGCAAAATTAGAGACAATAAAGCGAAATTATCGATAGATCGAAAACACGAAAAGGCGATCTAGGCAAAAACAAGGATACAAAAATGACAAAGTAGCTGCGGTCGATGCGTATTTTGTCCACATGAAGAATTTTCCATCAACGGATCCTCAATCAACTCTTACGAAGCAACAAGCACGGTTGGAATTCAAAGTTGTTAGGGATAGTAGTGGTTATTTGCTTTCAATGTAGCCTTTTCCCAATAAATTATCATTTCCAACTTTTGTAAATAGTTCATGGAATCACGCCTTTGATTACCATTCTATTCAATAAATTTGAGCCTTGTGCCGTTTGTTTGCAATTCCTACTTTATTACATTTTTGGAAAATAACGCTTTTATTGTGAAAATCACTTTTGAAACTAAAATGTTTTAAATGAATTTTTACTTCAAAATTTTGAAACAAAGCAAAATTCTCCTTTGAAACTATGAACACGGAAATAACTTCAACGTTTCTCCAAGTGTTTGATCCCGATTGGAGTCGCCAAGCTGCTCTGATCTTCTCCTCATCGAAATCATCAAAGGACGGTATTCTTATCCAAAAGAATCCCGATCAAGTTGCCAATAAAATACCTCTCTCGGAAAGTGTAAAACATGCAACTCAAATTCTTCATTAGTGAATATACGCACCATTCTTTGCAATTTTTCACCAAGTATTTGTTCGAACTGTGTGGTCCTTTTCCCAAATATCCCTTTAGTGTCTTTGTCAAGTATTGTTAGCATGCATATAACATTCATGACATTCATACATAATAGCATCATTCATTGCATTTTTTTGCATCTCTCAAAATGTTTGCTTCCAAATCACTGGTATAAATCATGCTTACTCATACAGTACAAGTCATTCCCGTAGAATATCTCCAAACAGAAAAGATACTTTTTTCTTTGTTTCCCCAACGGAGTATTCCCAAACAGAAAGGATATGTCTTCCTTCTTCTCTCTATCATATTCGCCAGCTGAGATTATCCCTCGTTGGAAACAATGTCTTGATTAACTTCTTTCTCTCCAGTTCATTCCTGGATAGAACACTATCTGTTATTCACAAAGCTGAATACGCAACAACTCATTTCTCAAGATTTACCTTGTTATAGTTATCACTTTCTGATAATTGGTAACATCTTGAATTCATTACCATACTATATCACAAGGTGATAATTGGTAATATCATTTCCATTACCTTAAACATTGTCACAAAGGCGGAAGGTAATCTTTTGTTTCCCAAAATGAAATAGATGATCACATTTTCTGTGAATCAATCTTTCCCCAACAGGGACATATTCACAAATTTCCCTTCACTGTGTCATTTCTTCGATATCAGCTGGGTGAAACTTTTGCAATCATTTTGCATCATCCGCATTTTTTTGGTATCTTAGGTCCAAAATTTGCGTATTCTGATATTTAAGTCTCTTTACACCTATCAAAAACGAAGATATTCATCTTCATCTCTCAGGTTAAAGAAACTTAAATAGGGGCATCTGTCATACCCCAAATTTTGACCTAATATACCACCTTACATTTGCATTGTTGCATGACTAACAGTTCAGACAACATTAATCGGGTATAGCACTCACAGGTCAAAATTAGGGTTTCATCAGATTTTCATCTAATTCAAGAGCTAACCAATTAGGGTTTGAGATTTTCTCACTCCATTTGATCTATCTTGATCAAATCATCAGCTTTCAATCCTCAGATATCCATTTTCTTCAGCGATCGATCGAGGATCGACCAATTAGGGTTTTGGTCGAGCATAGGCATTCTCGATTTTTGAGAGTGATTGACTTTTGGATAGAGATTGGTCATTATATCTTAGATACAACATCTTGACCTAATTTACGGATTCAAAACATCACGGAGGTTCACGAGAATTCATCGATCGTTTTGAAACATCGATGAAATTTCATCTGCCAGAAAAGTCAAACTTTGACTTTTGGTCAAATTTTCAAAACAAAACTTTTCCATCATCAAAATACTTCACATGATCCATCATGATCATAAAAATCAAGAATTTGGAAAAGTCAACAAAAGTCAAAGTTTTCACACTTAGAAAAGCCATAGCAATCGCTGAAGCTTGGCTTGATTCCTTGGGTTTTGATCATCCATACACCTTCCATAAACATCATAGGAGTGATCCAAAACAATAACATCTAAGCGTAACACGATTTACATCATTTTCAGTTTTGTTTTCAAGCTCGTGCGGTGGACTTGAGTAGAGTGATCAAGCATGCTCATGAAGTTCTAAACACTCATACATCATCCCTAGAGGCGGGTGCTTAAGTGATCAGAAACAACCACGGAAACACTCGACATCGATTTCGATCTTCACTTTTCGGTATAAACACGAACTTGGTTCTCATAACTCTTTGAATCTTTTGACAAAAGCTCTTGGCCAATTGTTTTCTGCACTAATAACGGTGATAACCCTCAATAAAATCAAACAATCATCAACCACAAGTCATTTAATTTGATTTCTCGGTTTCTAGGGTTCTTGAGTTCGAGATTCAAACATGATTAGCGAAAATAAATGAAATTAACAAGCATATTCATATTCGTGGTGCAAAACCGATCAAGTTTGATGTTTATTTCACTCAATTTGGTTGAGAAGCGAAGATTTGGTTGGATTTAACAATCCGAAAATCAAAGCATGAAGCCCAAGAATACTGGCGTGTTCTTGGTGTTCTTGATATTAAAAATTCAAATTATCAATATTATGTCTCACGTGTTTTAATCCACTAACACCTCAAACGCGTTTGGCCTAGTGGTTGTCTGCCCTCTTAGTTCTTTACGCGTGCCACCTCAGGTCATGGGTTCAAAACCAAAGACCAAATTTTTACAAACTTGTCATATTTTCATGTTTTTTATCAAACTTCAACAATTTTTTAACCAACCAAAACTTCTCATTTTGAGATGATTTTTTGCACACTTGTCATTTAATATATATATTTTATGATTATGTCAAAAAAATCCAAAAATATTTTCTTTTGATTATATTTCAATCGAGCAAAGCGCGTTCGAACACTTTTCAAACCTCCTTAAAGGTGAATTTTTCAAGTTTTGAATTCGATTTTTCAAAACTTCTCATAAATGAACTTAACATTTCAAAACATTTTCAAATCATTTTTCAAAACATTTCATCAAACTTGCATCTTTTACCATGATCAATCCGATTTAAGACGATAAAACAAATTCGTTCTTTCTCGAATTTCTCGATCGATCATGGGCCTCCCTTATGGTGTAAGTCCCAATCCTTTATGTACATATTTAGTTTTACTTGTACATACTCAAATCATCATTGTTAATATTCAAACATAAACAAATTTCTTTCGTTTGTTTTCATTCGTTTGTCTATACGCTGAATCCATTGGTTCTAAAGGAAGGTTTCTCCTGAGCAAAATTTCCTTTTAACCAATGGGCCTCCATCACGTTAAGTCCCATAACATTCTTTTATGTACATAATATTTCTTTGTACATATCAAAACTTTCAAACACATATAACTTTTATACATACATATCTGGATACTCTTTTGAAAAATACTTTTCGGATAAACTTTGATCAATCATTTTTGTTTCATCATACATTTTACAGAATGCCATTGGTATTGAAAGGAGCATTATTCCTGTGAAGCGCTTTCAAATCAATGGGCCTCCCCTACGGTGTAAGTCCCACCCTCCTATGTACATCCATCTTTGTCGTACACAAAAACTCGTTCGTGTACATATTCATTTCCTTGTACAGTTCAAACTTGTGAATAATCAAGTTACGCTCGTTTTAAGCGTTCGTTTCACGACACTTGTTTATATTTCATAAGCTGTAAATAAACATCATGCATTGTTTATATTTCCTTCATAAACTCCTGTGAATACATATCACACACACACACTTTTGTTTATACAAACTGTCTAATAATAACATAACAATTAGACTAATCAATAGGTTTCGAGTTTAGCCTCCGCTTGGGCTTCATACAAGACAACTCATCACCAGTTAAGTTTAGCCTCCGCTTGGGCTTCATACAAGATAACTTGTCCCGGCATGGGTCAGCCTTCTCTTGGGCTTTGTACAAAGAAACTCTCCGAGTTAGCCTCCGTTTAGGCTTCGTATAAGACAACACTCCCTGTTGAGTCGGCCTCTTAGGCTTCGTTCAAAAGAACTCCTCATTGAGTTTAGCCTTCTCTTGGGCATCATACAATGAAAGAGCGGAAATCTCTTAACACCTCCTATTGGGCTTCCAATACAAAGAATCACCCGCTAAGATAGAACCACGAAAGGATGGTTTCCGGTGAAATCACTTTCAAATTCCCAATGAGTAAAATTTCTGGTGAAATTGCTCTTATTCGAGAAAGGATGGTTTCTCGGTGAAATCCCTTTCAAGCCAAAGACAGCCATACCCTATAGCTTCCTCTTGAGCTTCATACAAGGACCCTCGATGACCCTCGATGACCCTCGGAATGCCTCCTCTTGGGCTAACAATACAAGGACCCACGGGCTTCTTAAAAGCATCCCTTTAATCCAATCAATTTATCCTTGAGATTTAGACATCTATCATCTCTATGGAAGAAGTATCTTATCTATCACATCACATACAGTCAAAACTTTTCAAACTCTTTTTAAATTCTTTTCAAACAAAAAACGTCTATTAACAGTAAGTGGTAACGCTTGTACACTCAAGCAAAGCACCCAATACTTACAGTTAAAAGAATCAATCATCTTTTTAAACATCTTTCTTAAACATGTAAGTGGTAACGCTTGTACACTCAAGCAAAACACCTAATACTTACGACGAAAGATTTTTTATCAATCAAACTTTTTTTCAAAAATGTATGTGATGAAATAGATTAGATACATTTTTTCATTAAGATGACATTTGTCTGTCTCTTACTAACATCCGTTTCTTTCCACTAGCATAAGTGGGAACTACGATTGCTCGACTTTCTCAACATCCTTTTGAGAATACGTAGGAACAAGGTCTCATCCTTGCCTAGCAAATTTCTATCTCCCTCGGACCAAACAAACCATAGAACCACAGCAGATCCGAGCTACAAATGCTCGATTCCCACTAGGGGATATGTATGCGAAGATCCACGGATCTTTGCGAGCACAATAATAACAAAACCTAGAATCCCACATAATCTCATTTCTTAAAATCCCAAAGGAGAAACTTTCCCAATCATAGAAATAGCAATTAAAACATACAAACATATCAAACGTTTTCATATATAAAGCTGTAGATAACTACATATATTTAGGGTGCTCCATCTATTCCCTTTATATAACAATCCCCTTACTCGAAATCTCCCCAATGCGTTATGTCTAGTTTGCGCTAGTCGTTCGCATACCAATATCAATTGAGGGTATTTGACTTTCCCTTTTTCATAATCATTAAATCATCTTTCTTGTGTTGAAAATAATAAAGCTTGATGCTCGCGGCATCTTTATAAACAAATCAAAAGATTTAAATCGTTGCGTACCAGAAGATCCGAACTCACGTTCGCATCCTCAGGCGCGTCACCTTTTAACGCGAACAGGCATTTGCAATCTGGGCATTTTGAGGGTTTATTTACCTCTATTGATAACATATATTGATAACACTTATAGATGTTGTCGTTCTAATTTCCTACACTCTTGCGTAATATCAAACATGTATTAAGCCTTCAACTGGTCTGATTAAACTGCTTCAGTGGCCGTATATATGGAGTTATTTCATGCAAGACCTGCTGCTGTTGATTTGCAACTGACAAGAGAACAGGTGAGCTTAAAAGAATGGCCATTGAACGACTACATAAGGGAATGCTGGATCACATATTACTGTGTAGTTAAATGATGCTAAGTAGTAGAAGCTTTGGTCGTTGTTAGTCAAATTAAGTGAAAAAGGTAACTGCGGTATCAAAAATAGGTATGAATGTGTGAAATTATTTTTTGTATATGCTAAAGGCATCAATGGTGCCATGTATTATTTTGGGCTCTAATTATTGTTTGGGTTCTATTTGATTTTTACACACTTAAAATTTATATATTATGAGATATTTTTACTTTGAAATTCTTAGCCAATTTCTTTTCATATTATTATGTATGAAGCAAATATTTATCCAAAGTGAAGCAATATTCATGTTTATAAAAAGATGCATACTAAAGTAAATATTTATATATAAAATTATATAAATTAATTTTATAATAAATAATAAAACCGCATTATATTATTTATTGATATGCCTTAAGCTATTTTAATAAATTATCTTATTTAAATTATTAAAATAAATAGTAAAATTTGTATCAAATATCACAAATTACTTTTAATCTATAATTAAATCACTCTATTATATTTTTGGAATTGTATTTTTAAATTATTGAGTGACTATTTAGATATATAATTAGGAAAATAAAACAAATTTTTATCATTATTTATATATTTTTTATTTGTATTATTTATATAAAATATTCTTTTATAGATAATAGATTAAATTGTTTTAATTAATATTATATATTAACATAAACAAATTATACCTCACACAATTATGTGTGTATTCGATAAACACAATTTTCATTTATACTCATTTATAATATTAACCTTCATTAAGATTAATTAAATATTTTTAATACCTTAATGATCATTTTAATTGAAAGGCTTTTGATTTTTATTTATTGTTCTTCTATTTTTAATAATTATGAAAAGGTAGAGTTTGGGCTAATATGTATAAATTGTTCACTAATTGTCATAAAAAAATTGACATTTTAATGACATTTATGTTATATTTTTTATGAATAAAGAAAAAGAACAGATTAAAATACATATTTAAAGAAATAACTATAGTACTATATTTAAAAAATAACTATAGTATTATGTAATTTGATTTTTTTGTTGACCATTACATACAAAAAAATCTATTTAATCATAAAATTAGAATGAGTTCTTTGGCAAGTTTGCCAAGTCTCATTCTCTCATGACTTCTTCTATTTTTATTTTGGCTATAAATGAAAATTTTCAATTAATATAATTCTATTATTTTAATTTTAATTTTTTATGTCTCTCATGAATATCAAGACACAGATACAACGTTCTATACATGGATAGTTTTTTTTTAATTTTAATTTTTTATGTCTCTGATGAATATCAAGACACAGATACAACGTTCTGTACATGAATAGTCATTCAATTTCCACCGGCAATCAATTTTTCGACTGCCCTATGCAACCGTTCACTTCATTTCCTCTTCCCTAATTATCATGTTTTCCTTCTACTGCTTCACATTCTAATCTCGATTTCTCAACAATTAATTTTTTCTATTTTCCAAAACCTGATTCATCTATTCTCCATTTTTCAAACCCTATTTTATTTCTCCATCCAATCCCAGATCCATACATTCACGGAGGAAGAATAAGATGAATATAAAGAGCCATGGATGAACAACAACGTCCAATGGAATCATTGGACTTTCATGACCGAGAGTAAAAACCATGGATCGGAATTGGGCGAGTACAACTACAAAACAAAGGAGTTAAGAGAATACAAAGCGGATATATTAGGTCACCCGTTTTATGATCAGTTGTTATCGCTCATGTTTCGTGTCTCCGAAATGCGACGTCGGTGGACCGTCTTCCGAGAATTGATGCTCAACTTTAACAAAATCAACGCGTTCTTCACAAATTCTCTTCCATTGGAGCTTGGTTACTTTATGGTAATTCTTTTCTTCCTTTAAACCCTCACTCTCTCTCTATCTCTTCTTAGTTGATTTTGAAAATCTTCTTTTGCAGCTATGTCTTTCAAAATAGTTCATTTCCCTGATTTGATGATGCATTAATTATGTCTCTATTAGCTAAAATATGAAACTGCATTAGTTATGTCAAAGTTGATGGAGTTTTTCGTTACAACACTGATAATGGTGTGAGAATCAAAACATGACAGGTAAGTTTCCAGGTAACTGTAACATTTTCATTCCAATTTATATGTGATTCAGTTATATTTTGATTGAAAATGTGTCCAATCCAATAATAATAAATCAATCATAGAATATAATAAAGCAAGATGAGTTCTTTGAATCAATCATATAATAAATCATTCATATGTTGGTTGATACAAAGAAGATTTTAATTAATTTTTTTTCCAACATATTTTTGAATTATTCTTTTAGTTTACATGACCCGAATCAACAATTAGATTATTCTCTTGTATCAAATTCTTTCATCATTTGAAATCCATGTACATTGTTCTTAGCTGTCGGATTATAGAAAATAGAATTGGTAATTTTGTTAGGTGTTGATTCATAAATTCCAACTTTGGAACTTCTTTGGAAAAATGTTGCGATTTAGACAAGATGTAGTTCGAGAACGACTAAATTCGGTTGTAAATATTCAACTAAATGCGGCGGTAGCTGCGCGAATGTAGTCGAAATAATTTGAAAGGATTAAGATCTCAATCCTGTTCGTAGACATTTGCAATCTAGGAATTTTGAGGGTTTATTTACCTCTATTGATAACATCTATTGATAACACTTATAGATGTTGTCGTTCTAATTTGCTACACTCCTGCGTAATATCAAACATGTATTAAGCCTTCAACTGGTCTGATTAAACTGCTTCAGTGACCGTATATATGGAGTTATTTCATGCAAGACCTGCTGTTGTTGATTTGCAATTGACAAGAGAACAGGTGAGCTTAGCAGAAGGGAATGTTGTATCACATATTGCTGTGTAGTTAAATGATGCTAAGTAGTAGAAGCTTTGGTGGTTGTTAGTCAAATTAAGTGAAAAAGGTAACTGCGGTATCAAAAATAAGTATGAATATGTGAAATTATTTTTTGTATATGCTAAAGGCATCAATGGTGCCATGTATTATTTTGGGCTCTAATTATTGTTTGGGTTCTATTTAATTTTTACACACTTAAAGTTTATATATTATGAGATACTTTTACTTTGAAATTCTTAGCCAATTTATTTTCATATTATTATGTATGAAGCAAATATTTATCCAAAGTGAAGCAATATTCATGTTTGTACAAAGATGCATATTAAAGTAAATATTTATATATAAAATTATATAAATTAACTTTATAATAAATAATTAAACCGCATTATATTATGTATTGATACGCCTTAAGTTATTTTATTAAATTATATTATTTAAATTATTAAAATAAATTGTAAAATTTGTATCAAATATCACAAATTACTTTTAATCTATAATTAAATCACTCAATTATATTTTGGAATCGTATTTTTAAATTATTGGTGACTATTTAGATATTTAATTAGGAAAATATAACAAATTTTTATCCTTATTTATATATTTTTATTTGTATTATTTATGTAAAATATTATTTTATAAATTTATATCTTTTTTAGTATCAAATTGTTTTCAATTTTGAATGAGATGAGGTTTCGCTTTGTGAATCATCCGGAATCTATTTTTCTTTATTCTTTTGACCCTAATATTTGGAATTGGCTTGAGACATGTTGAACATCCAGTTTGATATTTGTAGCTCGGAGGATTTCCTTAAAATTTTACCGTTGAATTGGTTTGCACAAGCTGTTTGATTAGTTCTTGCTAGCGTTGTGAACATTTTCTACCAAGTTTGGAAAGCCATAATCTTTCTAGATTTGAAGACAAGAAAACTTAATGGAAAATTTGTGTGAATTAACGTAGTTTTCTTTAAGTAAATATATATTCGGGTCCCCTTCCTTTTTGTTTAATCATAGACTCAATGAACCGAACTTTTGCTTATTAAATTTCCAAGAAATTAAAGAATGACCAAAGAAGAAACAATAGACTGGAATGGTTCATCCCGTATGTAAAGATAAAACACAATATAACAAATCATTTAGTTAATAAAGTTATAAAATAAAGATTAGATATATTAATTATTTATATTTTATATTATTTTAATTTAATATATTTTATATACATGTCTTAAAAATTGTGTGATTCAACCACTTTAATATTATATATATTAGTCATGATAATATGTTATTCCCCATTCTTCATGGTTTAAGTATGACTTTAGAAGTCGTATATATTATATGAGAATGAAAATAATGGTTTAAGTATGACTTTAGAAGTCGTATATATTATATGAGAATGAAAATAATAATATTTCTAATTACATTTAAGTATTACTGTATTTCTCCTTAAAATGGTAATTTTGAAGGTTATTATATTCTCCAAAACTTTAGTTTTGCTGGAAAGTTAAGATATAATTAATAACTCTTTTTCATTCGCACCTTTTGAAAACGTAAAATATAATGTATTATTTTTTTTGTGTGTGGTAAATATGCATAGAGTGAAAATTAGATATTAGATGTATGCAAAGTAACAAATAATTAATTTGTAATGAAACATCATTGCATAAAAATATTTCATTCATTTTACATTAACTCTTTTATATTATTTTTATAAATCTATCTCCTTGTTGCACACGCAAAAGGAAAAAGCAAAATACATTGTTGTGAACTCAAAAATACTTTGTTAACAAAATTATTTTTATAATAACTTAAAACTATTAAAATAATTAAAAAATATATTTTCAAAATTTACTTTATGTTTTAAAATATATTGTGAAAATGTAAAATCTAAAATATTGTAACAAAGGAACTGCAACAAAATCTAAGATCATCCATATCTAAAATTAGAAATCTAAATTAATGGTAACGGTCCAATAAAACATTTAATTAATGGAATATTTTCATTCATCTATAAAATTGAATAACCCATCAACCATATAAAATTGAATAATTATAATATGAAATTGAATAACCCATCAACTATCTTGTTTATATAAAATTGTATATTTTCAAATTAATAGATTTAAATCTTTTTTCCGATTAAATTGTTTTCAATTTTGAATGAGATGAGATTATAGTTTGAATATGAGTTAATGAGTTAAATTGTCACGAGTTTCATTTAAAAATTTATTTTAAAATATGATGTATTCACTAAACAATTATGTAATTGGATAATTTATTTGGGAAACTTAGAAAAAGAAATCCAACAAAGCCATAAAAGAACAGTGCACATTTCATTAGAGGTTGATAATGCTAAACTGTTTGTTTCATAAGTGTTTCCTTCCTAGAGATATTTTCTTTTCTCTCTAGAAAATTCTCTCAAATATATCAGATTTAATGGTGGTCGCCTCCCATTTTTATGGTGGCTTTCATCTTTTATCCTCATGAAAGAATTTATCTCTTTCTTTCAACCTCACTCTCATGTTTCTCTGAGATCTAAGTCACTCATCAGACACACTCATTTTCTCTGACGGACCAAAATCGCCTTTCTCAATTCAAATGGTCGCCTGAGCCACCACTAATAAGAGATGGAAAACTTGATAACTTTTCTCTTAGTATTACAAAATCAAAAATGGTCGGTGTAATCTATTTACTGTATCTATTCCAACAACTATGATGTTGGAAACTTTTCGCCCTTCCCAAAGCCGTTATAAATCTTTTAGACGTTGCGTTTATTACTCTATCGTATTTTCTTTGCGTTGTTTCAGTTGTCTATATTTTGCTTTTGTCTTTTGGATTTAAGTCTGCACTCTAGCTTAGTTTATGATTCAACTATGTTTAATGTATTTTATATTCATGTAATTTTTACTTTTAGAGATGTTCTATATCTTATGCCTCGTGATCTTTGTAATATCTATTTATTTTTCGATTAACGGAATAATGTTTCTTGTAAAAAATACCAATGTTATCGATTGCTCTTTTTGCACTAATTAAGAGTTATTAAATACATTATAGGGCTGCTAATATTTATTTGAAAATAGATGTTAGTTATTTAAAGTAATAATTAAAATAGAATAAAATTCAAATGTTGCAAGTTGTTGACTCAAAAAATTTATTCGTCATAAATAACACTTTGCTTATTTGATTTCCAAGAAATTAAAGAATGACCAAAGAAGAAACAATAGACTCAAATGGTTCATCAGTATCTAAAGAAAAACACAATATAACAAATCATTTAGTTAAAAAGTTATGAAATAAAATTAGATATATTAATTGTGTAGATTTTATATGATTTTTCATTTAATATATTTTATATACATGTCTTAAAACTGTCTGATTCAACCACTTAAATTTTATATGTATGAGTCATGATAATATGTTATTCCCATTTTCATGGACTAAAGTATGACTTTAGAAGTCGTATATATTATATGAGTGAAAATATTAATATTTCTAATTACATTTAAGTATTATTGTATTTCTCCTTAAACGGTAATTTTGAAGGTTTTTATATTCTCTGCAACTTTAGTCTTTACTGGAAAGTTAAGATATAATTAATAATTCTTTTTTCATTCGCATCCCCTTTTGAAAACCTAAAATATATTGTATTACTTTTTTTTCCTGTGGTAAATATGCTTAAATGTAACATCCCTATTTATTAGTATAAGAATGTATATTTATTGGAGAAGAAAATGTTATTAGTTATTATTGGACCAAATGGCAAACTTGTAAATGTGGCTTAGTTGAAGGGCAATGTGGGTACTATACATTTTTTTTGCATGGAATCTTATGAGTAGGTGGGATTTGGTGAGTAAAAATTAGATTTTTTTATAAAGGAGAAAGAGAGGAGGAAACATCATGTTCTTATTTTGATATCCATTTTCGCAACTTTGGAGCAGGGCCCACATATCAGGCCATATCTCCTAGCTCACCACACGGATTGAGGTGATTCAGGACTTTTCCGAAAGCTCACGAAATTCTCTATAATCTGGATATATGGTTCGTTCTACATGATCGTGAGGAAAGAGATAATCATGTTTGAAGATGGAGGTTTGAAGCTGATGTTGTAGGGAGAACTCATGAAGCAGCCTTCTATTAGCTGGCAATTTCGATTGGATAAAATTAGCAGAAGTAAGTGATATTTCGAATCAACCTGGGAGAAGAAGATTTTTATTAATAATAAATGTTGGTGAAATATAAAGACATTTTTTCGAAAGAGGATTCTTGAATGCCGGTGTTGGAGCAGTCCGACGAGAGGATTAAGTTGAAATTCAAATGAATATAGAGTTTGAATTTCAAATAAGGTCAAGTTAATTTTAAATAGAAGCGCCATTTTGGAGGACGCGTGGAGGCCAGTGAACGAAGGAGGTTTTCATGTCTCAAACGTGGCGCAATGTTAAAGTAAGACCGTTATGGTCGATTCACTATAAATAGGTGTTCTTATGTTAGATTTTGTGTGTTCATTTTATATACTAAAAATTCTCAAACACTCAAACTACCGTAACTGAAGGGAAACGAGTCAAGGAGACAAAATGTACGTTATGAACATCATAATCCTTTACAATTTAAATACAAGTTCTTTTATATTCATTTCCAGTTTACTGCACTTTTATTCTTAGAGCCTTTTGATTTCCTTTTAATGTCCTTATTTTACTTGCCTTTAAACACATTCATTTCTTCAGAAACTGCACTTTTACTTTTATCTTTTCATTCAAAACATTTTACGTGTCCAGAAACTTTTACCTTTTAAAGAATCTTTATCCTTACATTCAATTATCAAAACTTAAGTTTAAATTCGAAGTCTTTCTTTATACAGTCAATATATTTCCATAATTCAATTTTAGAGAAGTTCCTTAAGAATCAATTGAGATCATGGGTTTGAACATAAGAATCTATTATGACACATGTGTCCTAGGATCAATCTAGTCGATCCTGCAAGTAACCAATAGTAATTAGTAAAAATTGGAAGACTAGCGGTTGTTTACTAGAAATCACTGTAAACAAATTGGCACACCTGGTGGGACAGTGTCATATTAGAAACCGTTTATCAAAACTGTGTGAAAATTGTAGATTCTGAATACATGTTGGTATATAAACCTTCGAAGTGGTAAAATAAAAGACAATAATCTATATATACCCAGAAGACAACGTACCAAAACAATGACTAACACAACTAGCCAAGATAGGGGACAGAATCCCCCACATGGGGCTTCAACAATCGTTTCAAGTTCGATTGATGCCTCTAGTACCATCCCTGCGGGTAGTTCGAATACGCTCCCAGTTAGTACATTAGAAATACCGCCTATCATTTCATCAGGGAAAACTGTGCCACACTCGGGGAGTCAATTGTATTCAACTCCTACTAGGCCTCCAAGTTTCGGGCCCAATCCCCATATGGGATGCCAACTTCGTTCATGGCAGGATTGCACAATGCATCCACTTCGTCCCCAGTCCAAGGGTCTAGTTCAGGAATGAACCATTTGGGTACAAACTCCCAAAACTTAGGAAATTACACCCAGTTGCCTACCCTTACAACTAACAATCAGGCAGCGCTTAGGCAACAGATGGATGATAGTCACCATGATATGGTAGGAGTCTTAGCCCGTGAAATGAATGCTATTTTTTGTCCTTTAATTCAGAACATAAATAGAACAAACCAAGAAAATGCAGTTCAGATGTCTAGAATAGCAGATTTCTTTGGTGCCCCTGATGCGCCTATGAGACGTAGGTAGAACCCAGTGGTGATTCGAAATGAAGAACCCACAATTGAACAGATTCGACCCCCTATACGAGTGGTCGAAGAGAGAAACGTAGGGGCAAGATTGAGGAAACAAGACGTTCAGGAAGATCAGAACGAACAACCTAGACAAATAGTGGTTGTTAACAGAGACCAAAATGCAGACGAAATTGTCCATAGGGTTAGAAATGACAATTTGGTGGCAGAAAATAATCTAACCACTATGATAGAGAGAATAATGGCCCAGAATGGTTTAAATTCAGGATTTAGAAGGCCAAATTACACATCTCCAATTGTAGGTTACGTTACGCAAGCGAGTTACCGGGGTTCAAAGTCCCTAAATTCACGAAATTTCTTTGGTGATACGAGTTAATCAACGGTGAGCACATAGCAAGATATTTAACCGAGCAGAGATATATCCAATAATGAAAATCTTTGAATAAAATATTTTCCAAGTTCTCTAACAAAGAACGCTTTACTTGGTTCACCACCCCACCGGATGCATGTGGATACTTGGCCCTATTTGGAAAGGCTCTTTCAGGAACAATTTTACATGGGTCAATCTAAAATTAGTTTGAAGGAATTAGCAAGTATTAAAAGAAAATTCACAGAACCAATAGATGACTATCTAAATAGGTTCCGATTGTTGAAATCTAGATGTTTTACAATAGTGGCCGAACACGAATTGGTCGAAATGGCTGCAGGAGGTCTGGATTATTCCATTCGAAAGAAACTGGATACACAGTACCTCAGGGATATGGCCCAATTAGCAGATAGAGTTCGACAAGTCGAAAGGCTAAAAGCTGAAAAGGCTAGGGCTAGTAAAAATCATAAGAAAGAAAGAATAGCTTATATAGAGGCAGAAGGGGAAAACATAGATGACTCTCAAGATCCATATGATTTCGATCAGTTCGAAATAGATCTTGCAGAATTAAAAGAAGCGCCCCCTTACACTTGCAAAGTTTTGCTTCCTTCTAATGGAAAAGACACTGTCGAAAATGAGAGGAATGATAAATTCCCTAAGAAAATATATACTTTTGATATAACTAAATGTGATGAAATCTTTGACCTGCTTGTTAAGGATGGCCAGTTAATAGTTCCTCCCAACCTTAAGATTCCTCCATTGGAACAAAGGAAGAAGAGGGGTTTCTGTAAATACCACAACTTTCTAGGCCACAAAACCTCACAATGTTTTCTTTTCAGGGATTTGATATAAAATGCAATCAAGGATGGTAGGCTAAAATTTTCAGACAAAGGGAAGAACCCCATGAAAGTGGATACAGATCCGTTGCTGATGGCGGAGACCAATAATGCTGAGCCTTTGGACATCAACATGGTCGAAATTGCTGAGAACAAGGTTCAATCGAAGGTGGAGTTCGAAGAAGATGGGGGCTTCGTGTTAGTTAAGAGCAAGAAGGAGGTTACTGATGGCCTTCCAAAAGTGCTCAAAGCAAATTTACTAAAGGAAGCAATGCAGGCTGCTGAAGGCCAAAGTGTTGTTGACAAGAGTTTGACTGAGGCTACTGAAGGTCTCAGGGTGAAATTCGAAAGGGTCAGAATTGCTGATGACCAAATGCTGGGAGTGAACATGGTGGATTTCGAGTAGCCCCACGCTGAGATGGAAGAAGTGGAGCGATGCTTGGAGAAAGAAAGAGAACAAAGAAGAGAAAGCTTGCCAAAGAAGGATGCGAGCCTACGCGAATACCTGTTTCACTGTCACAAGAAGAACCAGGACAAGTTGATGTGCCCAAGGTGCAGCATCATTTGTAATCCCAGAATTGCTGTTGAATTCGAGAGGGCCAGTGAGCGACGGTCAATGGAGGCAAGATAATCGGTTGTACAGAGTCTACCCAAAGGCTGATGAGAGTCTGCTAGAGTTTCTAGTTCGTTGCCACAAGATTGGCATAGAATGTTTGATTTGTCCCAGATGCGCAGCTGTTTATGATAAAGAGATGTTTGAAGCATTCGAAAGAATCCCATTCGCAGGGTTGGGGCACCAGGTGGAATACCTTGAATCACGCGTCTTGGCGGACCCATCTCGAGAAGGCCGGATAGTCCCTATCCTAAGGGAGAAGAGTGTCTTTCAAATTACCCGAGAGATTCCCTCTTGATGGGTGGTGCAAGTAAAGCGACAAGGGAAAGGGTAAATGGCGAAGCTACGATCAAGGCGGAAGGACTGCAATGGCGTACAGGAGACAATTTAATTCGAACAGAAGAGAGGAGATCAGGTTGGAAAACTACAAAGGTAAAAACCCTATGTCTCGCTCTCAATGGCGCAGACACCAACGAAATAAGAAGGCTGAAAAGGAATCGAAGTCTATGGAAATTGGAGAGTCTAGCACTAACAATCCAAAATCAGTGACCCAGCCTGGGGGCAAACCTCCAGTGTCCAGGAAGTTATTCTCACCAAAAAAGGAAACTGAAGAAAATAAAGCACAAAAGGAGATTACAAACGAAGAAGATTTAATGACCGATGATTTTGAATCAGAAGGGGAGTCTTTCTTTAATGCTAATTGTAATGTAGTATCAGTGTTGCCTTGTGAATATAACCAGGATACAGAGGTGTGTGTTGGAGAAGAAACTGACGAAGAAGAAATGGCCAAACACCGGCTAGTGTGTTACTACGTGATGAATAACGGAGCAGTCGAAGAACAAAATGCCTTATTCGAAAGACCAGACGAAGGAATGAAAAATCACCTTAAACCCTTATTTATTAGAGCTAAAGTAGAGCAGCACGGAGTGAACAAAGTACTGGTTGACGGTGGAGCTGCTGTTAACCTGATGCCCAGATTCATGCTGAAAAGGATAGGGATGCAGGATTCAGACGTTCGACCTCATAACATGGTGCTCTCAAATTATGAAGGTAAAGTTGGTAAGACATTGGGGGTGATACAAGTAAATCTAACAGTTGGTTCCCTTACCAGACCAACCATGTTCATGGTTATAGCTGCAAAGGCCAACTATAATTTGCTACTAGGCAGAGAATGGATCCACGTAATTAGGGCAGTGGCTTCTTCAATGCATCAAAGATTGGTATTATGGAGAGATGATGGAATAGTTGAAAATATAGAAGCGGACCAGAGTTATTATATGACGGAGGTTAATCATGTAGATAAGAGAAATTTCGACCAACATGGCCAACATTGGGCCATGCAATCCACCTGAGGAATACTTCGAACCAAATGAAAATGCCTATTATTCTCTAACACTTCATCCCAATGGGTTTCAATGGGATAGGGAACTGATGTGGGATGGACAGGAAGTTGAGGAAGAAGGCGAGACTTCGACGATGCGCCAAGGTGGGGAGCGAAGGCTACTATGGTGAGTCAAATTACTATCGAAGATTTCGACCTATTTGGCTGAGAATAAGAGAAAGACAGCTCTCGAAGCCGAAATACAAAACATGGCTGTTAAAGCCATAGGTACAAAAGCAAAAAACAAAGCAGAAATAGCAAGTCCACGAGGGCAACTATTTACCCCACCCAATGATGGACAAACTTCCACCAATGGATCAACGGCTAGACGCTATCTATGATCAAGAGCCCTTAGGGTTCGAAAAGGATCCGGAATCAACAAATGCTAAAATGTTGGCTCAAGACCCTTTGGAGGAGGTTAATATTGGGGGTGGAGTCGAAAAGAAAGTGACGTACATTAGTGCGAAACTCAGTCCCAGTTTGAAACATAAGGTGATCGAAATGCTTAAATTAAATAAAGATTGTTTCGCCTGGGACTACGACGAAATGCCTGGTTTAAAAAGGGAACTGGTGGAACATAGGCATCATATCAAGGATGGCAAGAAGCCCATCAAGCAGATGCCTAGAAGATTCGCACCAGCAATCCTTTCGAAGATAAAGGCAGAGATAGAGAGATTACTCCGTTGCAAGTTTATCAGGACCACAAGGTACATTGAATGGCTTGCTAATATCGTACCTGTTATTAAGAAAAATGGTTCTTTACGTATTTGCATAGACTTTAGGGATCTAAATACTGCCACCCTAAAAGATGAATACTCTATGCCTATAGCGGAAATGTTAATTGATTCTGCTGCGGGCTATGAATACCTGAGTATGCTAGATGGTTATTCTGGATATAATCAGATTTTCATTGCTGAGTATGATGTCCCCAAAACAGCGTTTCGATGCCCAGGCGCTTTACGCACCTATGAATGGGTAGTAATGCCCTTTGGTTTAAAAAATGTTGGGGCAGCATACCAAAGAGCAATGAACACTATTTTTCATGATTTCATTGAGTCATTTATGTTGATTTATATAGATGACATAGTGGTCAAATCTGTTTTTGATGAGGATCATTTAAATCACCTGAGCCAATCATTCGAGAGAATGAGGAAACATGGCTTGAAAATGAATCCTCTTAAGTGTGCTTTCTTTGTGCAGGCAGGGGATTTCCTTGGCTTCGTGGTCCACAAGAAGGGAATCGAAACCAACTTGAATAAAACGAAGGCCATTATGGAGACGAAGCCTCCTTCTACAAAGAAAGAGTTGCAATCACTCTTGGGTAAAATCAACTTTTTGAGGAGATTTATCTCTAATCTGAGTGGGCGAACTCAAGCTTTCTCTCCACTGCTGCGTATAAATCAAGGGAATTTCGAATGGACGGAACAACATCAAGAGGCATTTGAAAAGATCAAGACTTACCTGATGCACCCTCCGATCCTTGCACTCCCTTCTAAAGATAGGCCAATGCGACTCTATATCTCTGCCTCTAATGTAACTATAGGTAGTATGTTGGCCCAGGAAAACGAAGATGGCGTCGAAAGAGCCATCTATTATATTAGTAGGGTCCTAAATAAAGCAGAGACTAGGTATAATAGTATAGAAAAACTATGTCTTTGCCTATATTTTTCTTGTACAAAACTCAAGTATTATACTAAACCTACTGATGTCTATGTTTCATCTCACTTTGATGTTATTAAACACATTTTGTCGAAACCAATCATGCACAGCAGGATTGGTAAGTGGGCTTTAGCGCTCACTGAATATAATTTGGCCTTCAAGCCTTTACAGGCTATGAAAGGACAGGTTGTTTCAGATTTCATTGTTGACCACTCCGTGAATTAAAATTTCGCATTAGATTATGTTGAGATTCAGCCATGGAAATTATATTTCGATGGGTCAACACATAAAAATGGAAGTGGCGTTGGAGTATGTATCATTTCGCCTGAAGGAATTCCAACAAAGTTCAAGTACAAGTTGGAAGGCCCTCATTGTTCGAACAATGAAGCCGAGTATAAAGCATTGATTGCTGGACTTGAAGCTTTGTTGGAATTGGGGGCAACCAGAGTAGAAATTAGAGGAGACTCAGAGTTAGTCATTAAACAAATAACCAAAGAATACAAATGTATCAAAGAAAATTTGATCATGTATTTTGTTATTGCTAATAGATTAATTAAGAAATTTGAATATGTGGATTTAAAACATATTCCTAGAGTTGATAATCAAGAGGCAAATAACTTGGCTCAAATAGCTTCAGGATATAGGATATCAAAAGAAAAACTCCAATACCTCGTAGAAACAAGAGGTAGAATAATGGCTACTAAGTTATCACCATTAGACTTAGAGAATTCGAAATTGGGTTATGCAGGCCAGGAAGAATTCGAAGTATTAAGCATAGATGCTTTAGCAGACACGGATTGGCGGAATCCCATAGTGAATTATTTGAAAGATCCTTCAGTGAGTACAGAAAGAAAGGTCAAATACAGAGCATTATCTTATGTGTTAATAGGAAATGAATTGTTTAAGAAAACCCCAGAGGGACTATTACTCAAGTGTTTAGGGGAAAACGAAGCGTATCTAGCCTTGTCCAGTATACACAGTGAGGCATGTGGGGCACATCAAGCAGGTCACAAAATGAAGTGGCTTTTGTTCAGATACGGAATGTATTGGCCCACTATGCTCAAAGACTGTATAGAATTTTCCAAAGGTTGCGAAGAATGCCAAATTCATGCAGGCATTCAACATGCTCCAGCAAGCGAATTACATTCGATTGTTAAACCTTGGCCTTTTAGAGGATGTGCATTAGATTTAATTAGCAAAATTCGACCGACATCATCCAAAGGACAGAGATATATTCTTGTGGGTATAGACTATTTCACAAAATGGGTCGAAGCAATTCCTTTAGTGAATGTAGACCAAGAAGCTATTATAGAATTGATCCAGAAGCAAATAATTTACAGGTTTGGGATACCAGAAAGTATCACAACAGATCAGGGTTCAGTTTTCACAGGACGAAAAATGCAAGATTTCGCACAAGAAATGGGATTCAAATTGCTTACGTCAACACCTTATTATGCCCAAGCAAATGGTCAAGTAGAAGCAGCCAATAAAGTCATAATAGGTTTGATAAAGAAGCATGTAGGTCGAAAACCAAAAAATTGGCATAAAACCCTGGACCAAGCTCTATGGGCATGTCGAACATCTCCTAAAGAGGCAACGAATACTACTCCGTTTCGACTTACATTTGGACACGACGCGGTGTTACCAGTCGAAATACATCTACAGTCAGTCAGAATCCAAAGACAAAACGAAATACCAGTTGACCAATATTAGGAAATGATGATGAATGAGTTAGTAGATGTAGATGAAGACAGGCTACATGCTTTGGAAGTTATGAGAAGACAGAAAGAGAGAGTAGCTAGAGCATATAATAAAAGAGTTAAAAACAAGGTATTCTCAACTAATGATCTAGTATGGAAAGTCATTTTACCTATGGATAAAAAGAACAGATTCTTAGGTAAATGGTCACCCCATTGGGAGAGACCTTTTCGTGTTTTGAAAATATTTTCGAATAATGCTTATGAAATAGAGGAATTAGCAGAAGATAGGAGAATCTTAAAAGTAAATGGGATATACTTAAAAAGGTATAAACCATACTTGCAAGAAGTTCGAATTACTTCAGAATAATTAGATGCTGGGATAAATAGAGCCAAGAGAGTATTACATAAATACCAAAATCAGTTATGTTCGAATTACAGGAATACATAAAAAGAATCTTTAACATTTCGGAAGTAAAAGGGCGTCTTGTCTCAACCTAGCGAGCTTGTTTTGCATAAGTTGATTCTACATTGATTCGCATTTATGCCTTGAGCTCCTTAATCTCTTGGTCATCCCTTGACCATCTCCATTTGTTGAAGACTTTGTGTGACTAGATTTGCAATCCCTTGGTCATCAACAAATTTCAAAGTTGTTTTCAAAGTTGTCTGCTCATTTTTTGCATCCTCAATTTTCTGTTTGAGCTCTTCAATCTGAGACTCCCAAAACAAGATAGATCGATCCAAAATGTCATGCCTATTTTTGGCTTGGTTTCTTGCAAGCTCTAAAGCTTCTGCTTGTTCATGAGCTTGATGCAGTCATACGCTTTAGATAAAGCTTCTTGCTTGGTTCGAATTTTAGCCTCGATACCATGTGTCCTGATATATGCAATGTTAACTTCATCAAGCAAGAGTTGCAGATCATAAATAGTCTCAGCCACATCAGATGGACAAATACGGAGGTCTATTTGCGACAGCAAATTCTTCATCGAAAAATAGGCCCCAGGATTATCTTGTAAGATAGTGAAGATATCAGCCTGAAGGATAGTCTTGTTAACTTCCTGAAGAAGTTGGTCAAGAGAAGTAAGAGGGATATCCTCCTTCGATTGGCTCGAATCTCCAGATTGAGTTTTGATCGAAGAGGGACCCCGTTGGGCTAACATCAACTTGAGGTACTTTAAGGGATTGCTCTTCTTCATCTCCTCTTTTTGTTCTTCAGATAAGGTTGGAGGGGTTGGTTTGGTAAAAACAGTCTCAACAGGAACAGGAACTTCTACTTCTACCTGCATCCCATCATCCTCAGCTTCTACTTGCACCTCCTCATTTTCATCTTCTTGCATCCCCTCATCTTCAGCACCATCTGCAAAGTAATGGCTCACAGTATTTGTGTCGTTCTCTTCTTCAGATTGATCAGCGAAATGTACCTTTTTTGGAGAAGAGTCACTGGGAATGTTGATGACGGGAATTTCGATCCCTATGTTTGGTTCATCAGCCTCAAGGTCCTTTGCCAATGGGGGAGAGGTTTCCTGTTGATCTAAGACTTCGGCCAATGGAGGCGAAGTTGCTTGTTGATCCAGGGCTTTGACAGTCCCCACAGGGGTAGCTGCAGTAGATGAGCCTTTATTTAACACGCTTTCATTGGAGCCTTCTGGTTGGGGAGAAGCAGTAGATTTTTGGTTTTGGATATTGGGAGGATCAACAGAAGCAGAAGGGACACTCTGCGTCAAGATAAGGAGTTAACATAGAAGAATGATATATAACTTATCAAGACAAAGCATTAAAGTGAATAATTTACCTTCTGCCCATCAGAAGTTGCGTTACTGCCAATATGTTCTGAGACTATATCCTTCGAAGATGGAGCTTTTGAAGGGCCTTTAGATTTGTATTTAGGAGAAGTTGCAGGAATTTCGCTGCTAGTGGGATTGATGGTTTGAGAAGCTTCACCAGATTGTTTGGTCTTCTTCTTTTTCTTTCGCTTGAGAGGCGAAACATCTTCGTCCTTCTCCGATTCATTTTCTGGTTGGGCTTCATCATGCTTTCGTTTCTTGGGAGACTTGGGGGGTGAGCCACTTGCCTATAAATATGAAAAAGACAATTAGTCAATTTAAAGTAATTTCGACCATGGTAAAGAGGTAAGTGAAGTATTACCTTTTCTTCTTCTTCTTTAAAGTATCATCTTCTTCGACACGGTGGTTTTCAGTAGTGGAGGTTGTTACCTTTGAAGTTGAAGTTGAGCCTACTTTAGGCACAACTTTTTCCTTCTTCAAAGATTTTAGATCAACAGCTGAAAAGAATTTTTGAAACAGTTAAGTTAAAGCAACATAAAAATATATAAAGGAACTTCGATTTTTCTTCAGTTTCGCACCTTCGCCTTCTCGAGATTTAACAGACATGGCTGACAAGTCATAGCGAAGGTGCCCTCTGAAATTGTATAAATCATATTTTGCCCACGTTACCTTCTGGGTGGGTTTTTTGGCATCATTTTTCGCAATTGCGAAAAATCTCCCTAAAATATAACCACCAAGGGTATGGGGAAAAAAGGCCAAAGCCAGCTCTGAAGTAGGTAAATTTGGAAATTTAGGTGGTTGATGTTTAAAAGCCCACCAATACCTATCTTCAAGTTTTACATAAGGAGGACATCGAACCTTTGAAAGTTGTATTTCAAATTTTTCTTTCAAAGTTTTTGCTGCGTCACAAACAGTTCGATGTATATCCATAGGGTTATAGACAATTTCAAAGTATTTTTGAAAGGCTCGAATTTCCTTGACGTGAGTGAGTCTACCTTTTTTGACATTTTCCTGCACAATGGAAAAAGCTGTTGTCAATTGCTGTTGAACATATTATTCGAATAATAGTTCGTCCACCAGGTGTAAAAATATTTTGTTTTGTAGAAAGAGGGAGTAAAGAAAACTAGTGTAAAATCAACAAAACCCTCATGTTGTTTTTGTCTAACTTCGATCTCCTTGAAAGGATAAGGCACCCCTGCCAAACATATCTCTCTTTTCCTGTCGAAAAGAGGCTCAGGTAGAATTTGACATAAACCAAACTGTTGAGCCACAAAATTGGGCTGATAAGCAAGGATATGTGCCTGACTTCTTACAGGGGTAATTCTTGAAGTAATTAGTTTGGGAGTTAGGAAGGCGTGCCAGATATCCCTTATAGTTTGTTCTGAAACAGCTTGCTCCAAGGGCATAGTGAACCAAGATGGTCCACAGTTTCGAGTGGCGAAAGGGGCCATCGAAGGATCAAACTTATGTCTTTTTGAAAGAATCATCATATAAGTAACGAAACTTGTTTTGAAGTTTTCTCTTTCATCATTGGGGGTTAGCTTCAATAATCTAGTTCCCTCAATGCTGCGGTTCGCAACGTCGGGGTGTTCTTCGTTGATTGTCCCAGAAGTTGATAAACATGGTTTGAAAGTGGCGTTTAGCCAGAGTTACAATAACCAAAAAGGCCCAGCGAGGAGAAGGTTGGTGCCAGCTTTATAAGTCTTTAGTTTCAACACTGCAGCGCAGATACTCTCGTACAAGCTGGTCAGTAGCAATTCACTGATGCATATTCTTCAACCGTGGTGCAGTTGATTCGCCAATGTGATGAATCTGCTTGCCACTTGTAGTGATTTACTACAGAAAACATATTTTGACAACCACAGCGCCAGAAATGCAATATGCTCGACTTCTGAGACTTCTTCTTCGGCTGAGTGGTAGAAAGCAATGTATTTTGAAAAACTGGCATGCTTAACATCAAAATCAATGAGGTTTTCTGCATCCTCATTGGGGTCAAAAGTTTCTCCAATAGGGGAGAGCCCAGTAATGGCAGCTATATCGAAGAAGGTAGGCGTCAACATCCCACAAGGGAGATGGAAAGTATTATAGGTACTATCCCAGAAATACAAAGAAGCCAGTAGAAAAGGATGACTATAGCTGAAACCTAGTTTCGACATGCGAATTAGGTTAAGAATACCCAGGTTTTCCCATTCTTGGGATTTTTTGTTCTCAATCTTAGCAAGCCAATCTTGATACAACTGATCAGATGTGGGGCATGAACGGAAGGGTTTGAAGTTTACGATAACGTAATCCATGTTAAAGGGATCCCTTCTAAGTGTTGATGTTGTACCCTCACCAGTTTCCTCTAGGGTTTTGGGTAATTTAATAGCAGATTCATTGTCTTTAGGTTTTGACGGTACCGATTTGTTAATGATAGGTTTTGTTTGAAAATAAGCGGGAAAGAATCCCTTTGTTTTCTCTAGACGCTCTGTAGATATCAAAGGACCCATGACCCCTAGGGTTTTATCAGAGATAGTAGTGGGAATAATTACCTGGGAAGCGTAGATAGCTTTCTGTTCTGGGGTAAGTTTAGGAGTTCAGATGAACTCTTGGTTGTCCAGATTGATAATCTTGCTCGCTGGTTTCATGTTGGAATCAGAGATCTGTTTTGACTTCCCAGATTTCTTGGAAGTAGAGGCTGGCATTGATGAAGAAGACATTGTTGGAGATGAAAAGTTTTTTTTTCTGATAATGAAAATCTGGTTTTGCTTGAAGACTGAGAGGTTTTTGGAAAAGTTTAAAATGGAGAAGATGAAGTGTTTTTATAGCCTTCTCCAACGGTTAGGAAAGTTTTGACCTTTGGAAAAAGTGGGACACGTGTAACTATTTTATTGAAAAGAGAAAAAGTTGAATTTTTCAACTTCCTAGGAAATGACGTGTTGTCACTTGGGAAGTGATATGTTGTCACTAATTATTAGCCTTAAACTACTATGATAGCACGTTTAGGTGTACTTATTGGACATTTGCAGAAAGTTAGATACCTACTCTGACGTCATATACAGTGTGATCATCATTGGTATAACGAAATTGCATGGGACATTCAAGAACAAGTATTTCTTTATATCTATCGAAATAAATGTTCTTGAGGGGCAATTTGTTAGCTGGCAATTTCGATTGGATAAAATTAGCAGAAGTAAGTGATATTTCGAATCAACCTGGGAGATTAAGCTTTTTATTAATAATAAATGTTGGTGAAATATAAAGACATTTTTTCTAAAAAGAGGGATTCTTCAAATGCCAGTGTTGGAACGGTCCAGACAGAGGATTAAGTCAAAATTCAAATGAATATAGAGTTCGAATTTCAAATAAGATCAAGGATTCGAATTTTAAATAGAAGCGCCATTTTGGAGGATGCGTGGAGGCCAGTGAACGAAGGAGGTTTGCATGTCTCAAACGTGGCACAATGTTAAAGTAAGACCGTTAAGGTCGATTCACTATAAATAGGTGTTCTTATGTTAGATTTTGTGTGTTCGTTTTATGTACTAAAAATTCTCAAACACTCAAACTACCGTAACTGAAGGGAAACGAGTCAAGGAGACAAAATGTACGTTATGAACATCATAATCCTTTACAATTTAAATACAAGTTCTTTTATATTCATTTCCAGTTTACTGCACTTTTATTCTTAGAGCCTTTCGATTTCCTTTCAATGTCCTTATTTTACTTGCCTTTAAACACATTCATTTCTTCAGAAACTAGACTTTTACTTTTATCTTTTCATTCAAAGCATTTTACGTGTCCAGAAACTTTTACCCTTTAAAGAATCTTTATCCTTACATTCAATTATCAAAACTTAAGTTTAAATTCGAAGTCTTTCTTTATACAGTCAATATATTTCCATAAGTCAATTTTAGAGAAGTTCCTTAAGAATCAATTGAGATCATGGGTTTGAACATAAGAATATATTATGACACATGTGTCCTAGGATCAATCTAGTCGATCCTGCAAGTAACCAATAGTAATTAGTAAAAATTGGAAGACTAGCGGTTGTTTACTAGAAATCACTGTAAACACCTTCACTCAACAAGCTATAACGTTTTACTCGTAACTCCGATTCAGGTAAATTCTGACTTTTTGAAAAGCTTACGAAATTCCGTTCAATTTGATATATTGATTCATGATCATAGCATAAGTATTGAAGGAGAAAACCCTGTTTTAAGTTTGATGAATCTTGTTGGAAATTGGAAAAAACGCATTACGGGATTGTTGATGATGGAGATGGAATTTTAAGCATGAGAAGAGTTCTTTTGCTGATTGGATGATATATTGATATCCAACAAAACCAAGGTGAGTCTCATATTTAGAGACTTGGGGAAATTTGGGGTTTTATGAAAAATGATTGGGGCTTTTGGGAATTGAGTGAAAGTGTTGTATGCATGCTTAGTTTAATGCTAATTACTACTCAATAGTCTTGTTCCTGATGCTATAATGTTGTGGGTGATTGTTTGGATGTGGGAATTTGGGGTTAGGGTCCCCAAAATAGAGATGTTGTTGTTCTGGTTCTCTACAGAACATAGAGGCCGCTCAGCGGTCAGGGCCGCGCTCAGCGCGCCCCTGCTGTGTTTGGAAATTAAACATTCACAGAGCCGCTCAGGGGTGTGCCTCCGCTCATCGCGTCTTTCTGGGCAGAACCATAATATTTTTCCAATAAGTGAAAAATGGTAAAAACTTCAAGACCTTCTTGCCTTGAACTTTCTAACTGGAATACATGTATATTTAAGAGTATAATCCATGTTTAGGAATGTGTAATTAACCATTATCAATACAAACCATGATGAGAATTTATGATTTAAAATGGTATGTTAATGAACACGTGCGATGTGACTTGTTTTCCCGTCGTTCCGGTTGAACGTTCGAATGACTTGTTTGGTGGCTTGTTGGCCTTGGTGTGTGCCCTTGCGGCTTGTTGTATACTATGATTTGGAAATATGCTTGAATCGGAGTAGGACCAGACTATCAGGTGGTAAATCCAGTTTCATCATACGGCTGTTATGCCAGGACTTTTATGTTTAATCTTTACACCTGAGCTGCCAAAGGCGATGTGCATGTGGGGTCTTTTAGGGCGTTTCCCACTAGAGTCTCATCAGTATTCTTGGTATTGGTAGGTGTGTGATGCCATAGGCTACGTCACCGGAATTATCTACCATCTAGTGGGGTGAGGGAATTTCGCCTCCTAAATCTCCTTCATAGCGATCGCTACAGAGCCAGCCTTGGCATGTAACGACCATTACGCTTGCTTACTGAGGAAGCTTCATCAACCATAGCAGTAACGATCGCCACAGCCTCTAGGGCTTGCGTGTAACGACCGTTACACCTTGAAGCGTGTTAGGCTCAGCTGCTTGCTTCAAGTGGGCTGGGCCTTGCTTCTTGTGGTCTAAAACTTCCATAATTGCTTATTCACAGCCCCATTTCATTCTATGCGTACACACTTCAATAAATAATCTCTTTTTGTGGATTTTTAGTGTGATTTATCCGACTTATCTCGACTTTCCTTGCATACGCCTTATAATCGGTAAAAACTTGAAAACATAAGAAATACCGACATAATACGAATAAAGAATAATTTATTTAATTAAATTACAGATAAAAAGCATATAAATCGGGTTACATAGAATTGGTAATTTTGTTAGGTGTTGACTCATAAATTCCAACTTTGGAACTTGCTGAAGAAAATGTTGCAATTTAGACAAAATGTAGTCCATGAGAACACAACTAAATTTCAGTTGTAAATATTCAACTAGATAGGGAAGTAGTTGCGCGAATATAGTCGAAATAATTTGAAAGGATTAAGATCTCAATCCTATTCGTAGACATTTGCATTCTGGGCATTTTGAGGGTTTATTTACGTCTATTGATAACATCTATTGATAACACATACAAATGTTATCGTTCTAATTTGCTACACTCCCGCGTAAGATCAAACATGTATTAACCCTTCAACTTGTCTAATTAAACTGCCTCAGTGGCCATATATATGGAGTTATTTCATGCAAGACCTGCTGCTGTTGATTTGCAACTGACAAGAGAACAGGTGAGCTTAGCAGAATGGCCATTGAACGACTACAAAAGGGAATGTTGGATCACATATTGATGTGTAGTTAAATGATGCTAAGTAGTAGAAGCTTTGGTGGTTGTTAGTCAAATTAATTGAAAAAGGTAACTGTTGTATCAAAAATAGGTATGAATGTGTGAAATTATTTTTTGTATATGCTAAAGGCATCAATGGTGCCATGTATTATTTTGGGCTCTAATTATTGTTTGGGTTCTATTTAATTTGTACACACTTTAAGTTTATATATTATGAGATATTTTTACTTTAAAATTGCTAGCCAATTTCTTTTCATATTATTATGTATGAAGCAAATATTTATCCAAAGTGAAGCATTATTCATGTTTGTAAAAAGATGCATATTAAAGTAAATGTTTATATATAAAATTATATAAATTAATTTTATAATAAATAATAAAACCGCATAATATTATTTATTGATACGCCTTAAGCTATTTTAATAAATTGTCTTATTTAAATTATTAAAATAAATTGTAAAATTTGTATCAAATATCACAAATTACTTTTAGTCTATAATTAAATCACTCAATTATATTTTTGGAATTATATTTTTAAATTATTGAGTGACAATTTAGATATTTAATTAGGAAAATAAAACAAATTTTTATCCTTATTTATATATTTTTTATTTGTATTATTTATATAAAATATTCTTTAATAGATAATAGATTAAATTGTTTTAATTAATATTATATATTAACATAAACAAATTATACCTCACATAATTATGTGTGTATTCGATAAATACAATTTTCATTATACTCCTATTTAATATTAACCTTGATTAAGATTGATTAAATATTTTTAATACCTTAATGATCATTTTAATTGAATTCTTTTGCTTTTTATTTAATTTTCTTCTATTTTTAATAATTATGGAAAGGTAGAGTTTGGGTTAATTTGTATACATTGTTCACTAATTATCATAAAAAAAATTCACATTTTAATGACATTTATGTTATATTTTTTATGAATAAAGAAAAGAACAAATTAAAATACATATTTAAAGAAACAACTATAGTACTAAATTTAAAAAATAACTATAGTATTATATAACTTGATTTTTTGTTGACCATTACATACAAAAAAATCTATTTAATATATAAAATTAGAATGAGTTCTTTGGCAAGTTTGTCAAGTGTCATATTCTCATGACTTCTTCTATTTTTATTTTGGTTATAAATGAAAATTTTCTATTAATATAATTCTATTATTTTAATTTTAATTTTTTATGTCTCTCATGAATATCAAGACACAAATACAACGTTCTGTACATGGATAGCCTTATTTTAATTTTAATTTTTTATGTCTCTCATGAATATCAAGACACAGATACAACGTACTGTACATGGATAGCCATTCAATTTCCACGGGCAATCAATTTTTCGATTGCCTATGCAACCGTTCACTCCTTTCCTCTTCCCCAATTATCATGTTTTCCTTCTACTGCATCACATTCCAACCTCGATTTCTCAGCAATTAATTTTTTCTATTTTCCAAAACCTGATTCATCTATTCTCCATTTTTAAAACCCTATTTTATTTCCCCATCCAAACCCAGATCCAGACATTCATGGACAAGTGTCGTGGATGAACAACAGCGTCCAATGGAATTTCATGACCGAAGAGGAGAGTAAAAACCATGGATCGGAATTGGTGCGAGTACAAATATAAAATGAAGGAGTTAACAGAATACAAAGCGGATATATTAGGTCACCCGATTTATGATCAGTTTTTATCCACTCATGTTTCGTGTCTCTGAAATGCGATGCCGGTGGACCAGCTTTCGAGAATTCGATGCTCAACTTTAACAAAATCAACACATTCTTCACAAATACTCTTCCATTGGAGCTTGATTACTTTATTGTAATTCTTTTCTTCCTTTAAACCCTCACTCTCTCTCTCTATCTCTTTTTCTAAAACGAAAATCACTGAGATTCACAGTTTAATTTAAGATGAATTTTACTCTTTTTAATATTTAAGTTTATGGCTTTATTTCATTATTTTCAGTGATTAATTACTAATTTGTTTACTTTCTCCTAATTTACTTCTTATAGTCCTCAACTTCTTAGTTGAACTCCAAGTGTTTGTTTATTTGACTCAATGAATTCCCAATCTTTCTTTTCTGGTTGTTTGGACAGGGGAAATGGAATTGAGACATTAGAAGTTGGTAAATTGGGTTCATTAGGGTTAGCGTTTCTCCTATAAAATTAAAATATGCATAACATTGATTTATGTTCAGTTGTTGTTTACTTTGTTCGGGAAGATATTTTTCAGTCGGTTGGTTTTCCTTCGGTTGCAAATGCTTTAGTGGTTACAACACTTCAATTCATCGTATGGCTAGGTATTATTTCATGTTTGTTGTATTATTGCAATGTTTTGGTAGTAAAAATATTATTGAATGTTGATTACGATAATAGATCAATTATTGATATTTGATATTTGATACATCATTTCCTTATGGAAAGAAAATGTTTGTTTGTCTTACGTAAATGGGGGGAGTTTAGATGGGTTAGGACAATAATGGTGGTCCATATCATGCAAGAATAACAAAACAAATATATTGTTATCTCACACGCTTAATATCATGTATAGTTGATGTTTATTCATCAATTTAACTAAGTGATGGTGATGTATAGTTGACTCATAAATTCCAATTTTGGAACTTGCTGAAGAAAATGTTGCAATTTAGACAACATGTAGTCCGCAGAACAAACTAATTTTCAGTTGTAAATATTCAACTAGATTGGGAGGTAGCTACGCGAATGTAGTCGGAATAATTTGAAAGGATTAAGATCTCAATTCAGTTCGTAGACATTTGCAATCTGGGCATTTTGAGGAATTATTCACCTCTATTGATAACACTTACAGATGTTGTCGTTCTAATTTGCTACACTCTTGCATAATATCAAACATATATTAAGCCTTCAACTGGTCTGATTAAACTGCTTCAATGGCCGTATATATGGAGTTATTTCAAGCAAGACCTGCTGTTGTTGATTCGCAATTGACAAGAGAACAGGTGGGCTTAGCATAATGGCCATTGAATGACTACAGAAGGAATGTTGGACCATATATTGTTGTATAGTTAAATGATGCTAAGTAGTAGAAGCTTTGGTGGTTGTTAGTAAAATTAAGTGAAAAAGATAACTGCTGTATCAAAAATAGGTATGAATATGTAAAATTATTTCTTGTATATGCTAAACGCATCAATGGTGCCATGTATTATTTTGGGCTCTAATTATTGTTTGGGTTCTATTTGATTTTTACACACTTAAAGTTTATATATTATGAGATATTTTTCTTGAAATTCTTAGCCACTTTCTTTTCATATTATTAAGTATGAAGCAAATATTTATTCAAAGTGAAGCAATATTCATGTTTTTTAAAAGATGCATATTAAAGTAAATGTTTATATATAAAATTATATAAATTAATTTTATAATAAATAATAAAACCGCATTATATTATTTATTGATATTAAACTATTTTAATAAATTATCTTATTAAAATTATTAAAATAAATTGTAAAATTTGTATCAAATATCACAAATTACTTTTAATCTATAATTAAATCACTCAATTATATTTTTGGAATTGTATTTTTAAATTATTGAGTGACTATTTAGATATTTAATTAGGAAAATAAAAAAAAATTATTCTTAATTATATATTTTTTATTTGTATTATTTATATAAAATATTCTTTTATAAATTTAAATCTTTTTTCCGTATCAAATTGTTTTCAATTTTGAATGAGATGAGATAATAGTTTGAATCCGAGTTAATGTATTAAATTGTCTCGAGTTTCATTTAAAAATTTGTTTTAAAATATGATGTAATCCCAAAACATTTATATAATTGCATAATTTATTTGAGAAACTTATAAGAAGAAATCCATCCATAAAAGAACACTGCACATTCCATTAGATTTAATGGTGGTGGCCTCCCATTTTTATGGTGGCTTTCATCTTTCACTTTTATGTGGTTATTATCCTTATGAAAGAATTTATCTCTTTCTTTCAACCTCACTCTCATATTTCTATAGATCTAAGTCACTCATCAGAGACACTCATTTTCTACGAGGAACAAAATTGCCTTTCTCAATTCACATGGCCTCATCCGGAGCCACCGCCAATAAGAGATGGAAAACTTGTCAACTTTCCTCCTAGTATTACAAAATAAAAAATGGTGGGTGTATTCTATTTACTGTATCTGTTCCAACAACTTTGATATTGGCAACTTTTCGCCCTTCCTAAAGCCGTTATAAATCTTCTAGAGGTTGCAGTTGATTACTCTATCATATTTTGCTGTGTTGTTTCAGTGTTATATATATTTTACTTTTGTCCTTTTGGATTTAAGTCTACACTCTAGCATAGTTTGTGATTAAACTATGTTTATTGTATTTTATATTCATGTAATTTTTACTTTTAGAGATGTTGCTAACTATACATGATATATGTTCTATATCTTATGTCTCTTGATCTTTGTAATATATTTATTTTTCGATTAACGGAATAATGTTTACTGTAAAAAAATACCAATGTTACATTATAGGCCTGCTAATATTTATTAGAAAATTGATGTTAGTTATTTAAAGTAATATTTATATTAGAATAAAATTGAAATGTTGCAAGTTATTGACTAAAAAATTTTATTCGTCATAAATAACACATATTTATTCTTTACCTTTTTTCACTTTAAAATGAATATGCTCATGAAGTTGATGACACAAGTATTAAGATTTAATCATACTTTGCTTAAGTATTTTTTATTTATATTTTAGATTTGATCGAAATATTTAAATTTTTGTATTTAATATTTAAATTAAATATGAATTTTTATTTAAGTTTTCAATTATCATTTTATTTTTATGCGTTTTTAAATTTGTTTAGTTTATTTTATTTTCAACTTTTCAAAGGAAAATTGATAATAGAATTATTTATTTATTGTTTAATATTTAATTATGGAGAGATAGTAAATTTAATATTTAGTTAACATGATTGTTTCCTTTGATTTGAAACCTTTGTTTCGCACTTTGTGAATCATCTGGGAATCTATTTTTTCTTTGTTCTTTTGACCCTAATATTTGGAATTGGCTTCGAGACATGTTGGACATCAAGTTTGATATTCGTAGCTTGGAGGATTTCCTAAAAATTTTACAGTTGAATTGGTCTGCGCAAGCTGTTTCCGTGGTTACTGCTAGCATTGTGAACATTTTCTATCAAGTTTGAAAAGCCCGCAATCTTTCTGGATTTGAAGACAAGAAAACTGTATGGAAAATTTGTGTGAATTAAGGTATTTTTCTTTCGTAAATATATATTCAGGTCCCCTTCCTTTTTGTTTAATCATAGACTCAATGAAGTGAACTTTGCTTATTAGATTTCCAAGAAATTAAAGAATGACCAAAGAAGAAACAATAGACTGAAATGGTTCATAGAGTATCTAAAGAAAAAACACAATATAACAAATCATTTAGTTAAAAAAGTTATAAAATAAATATCAGATATATTAATTGTGTATATTTTATATTATTTTTCATTTAATATATTTTATATACATGTCTTAAAAATTGTCTAATTCAATCACTATAATTTTATATATATGAGTCATGATAATATGTTATTCCCCATTCTTCATGGATTAAGTATGACTTTAGAAGTCGTATATATTATATGAGAATGAAAATAATAATATTTCTAATTACTTTTAAGTATTACTGTATTTCTCCTTAAACGGTAATTTTTGAAGATTTTTAAATTCTCCGAAACATTAGTTTTTACTGGAAAGTTAAGATATAATTAATAATTCTTTTTTCATTTGCACCCCCTTTTGAAAATGTAAAATATAATGTATTACTTTTTTTTTGTGTGGTAAATATGCATAAACTTATCTAAATTTAATATTTTTTTAATATATGTGTCAAAACATAACAGGAATGAAAATTAGAAATTAAATGTATGGAAAGTAACAAATAATTAATTTATAATGAAACATCATTGCATAAAAAATATTTTTGGTCGTTCATTTTACATGACCACTTTTATATTCTTTTTATTATATCTATCTCCTTGTTGCACAAGCGTAAAGAAAAAGCAAAATACATTGTTGTGAACTCACAAATACTTTGTTAACAAAAATTATTTTCTATAAATCTTAAAACTATTAAAATAATTAAAAAAATATTTCTTTAAAATTTACTTAATGTTTTAAATATATATTGTCAATATCTAAAATCTAGAACATTGTAACAAAGGCGCAACAAAATCTAAGATCATCCATATCTAAAGTCGGAAATCTAAATTAATGGTAACGGTTCAACAGAACATTTAATTAATGGAATGTTTTCATTCATCTATAAAATTGAATAACCCATCAACCATATGAAATTGAATAATTCTAATATGAAATTGAATAAGTCTAATATGAAATTGAATAACCCATCAACTATCTTGTTTATATAAAATTGTATATTTTCAAATTAACAGATTTAAATCTATTTTCCATATCAAATTGTTTTCAATTTTGAATGAGATGAGATAATAGTTTAATCGGAGTTAATCTGTTAATTTGTCTCGAGTTTCATTTAAAAATTTATTTTAAAATATGATGTAATCAAAAAACATTTATATAATTGCATAATTTATTTGGGAAACTTATAAGAAGAAATCAAAAAAGCCATAAAAGAATACTGCACATTCCATTAAAATGCACATTCCATTAGATTTAATGGTGGTCGCCTCCCATTTTATGGTGGCTTTCATCTTTCAGTTTATGGTGGTTATCCTCATGAAAGAATTTATCTCTTTCTTTCAACCTCACTCTCATGTTTCTATAGATCTAAGTCACTCATCAGAGACACTCATTTTCTACGACGAACAAAATCGCCTTTCTTAATTCACATGGCCTTCGCCAGAGCCACCACCAAGAAGAGATGTCCTAGTATTACTATGGTGGGTATATTCTATTTACTGTATCTGTTCCAACAACTTTGATGTTGGCAACTTTTCGCCCTTCCTAAAGCCGTTATAAATCTTCTAGAGGTTGCAGTTGATTACTCTATCATATTTTGCTATGTTGTTTCAGTGTTGTCTATATTTTACTTTTGTCTTTTTTGATGTAAGTCCGCGCTCTAGCATAGTTTGTGATTAAACTATGTTTAATGCATTTTATATTCATGTAATTTTTACTTTTAGAGATGTTGCTAACTATAAATGATATATGTTCTATATATGATGCCTCGTGATCTTTGTAATATCTATTTATTTTTCGATTAATGGAATAATGTTTACTGTAAAAAAATACCAATGTTATCAGTGCTCTTTGCACTGATTAAGAGTTATTAAATACATAATATTTATTAGAAAATTGATGTTAGTTATTTACAGTAATAAACTGCAACGTAAATTTGTGTGAATTAACGTAGTTTTCTTTCGTAAATATATACTCAGGTCCCTTCCTTTTTGCTTAATCATAGACTCAATGAACTGAACTTTTCTTATTACATTTCCAAGAAATTAAAGAATGATCAAAGAAGAAACAATAGACTGAAATCGTTCATCGAGTATCTAAAGAAAAAACACAATATAACAAATCATTTAGTTAAAAAAAGTTATAAAATAAAGATCAGATATATTAATTGTGTATATTTTATATTATCTTTCATTTAATATATTTTATATACCTGTCTTAAAAATTGTCTAATTCAACCACTTTAATTTTATATATATGAGTCATGATAATATGTTATTCCCCATTCTTCATGGATTAAGTATGAGTTTAGAAGTCGTATATATTATATGAGAATGAAAATAATAATACTTCTAATTACATTTAAGTATTACTGTATTTATCCTTAAACTGTAATTTTTGAAGATTTTTATATTCTCCGAAATATTAGTTTTTACTGGAAAGTTAAGATATAATTAGTAATTCTTTTTTCATTCGCACCCCTTTTGAAAATGTAAAATATAATGTATTACTTTTTTTTGTGCGGTAAATATGCATAAACATAACTAAATTTAATATTTTTTTAATATATGTGTCAAAATATAACAGGACTGAAAATTAGAAATTAGATGTATGGAAAGTAACAAATAATTAATTTATAATGAAACGTCATTGCATAAAAAATATTTTTGGTCGTTCATTTTACATGACCTCTTTTATAATCTTTTTATTATATCTATCTCCTTGTTGCACCAGCGAAAAGAAAAAGCAAAATACATTGTTGTGAACTCACAAATACTGTATTAACAAAAATTATTTTCTATAAATCTTAAAACTATTAAAATAATTAAAAAAATATTTCTTTAAAAATTTACTTAATGTTTTAAATATATATTGTCAATATCTAAAATCTAGAACATTGTAACAAAGGAACTGCAACAAAATCTAAGATCATCCATATCTAAAGTCGGAAATCTAAATTAATGGTAACGGTTCAACAGAACATTTAATTAATGGAATGTTTTCATTCATCTATAAAATTGAATAACCCATCAACCATATGAAATTGTATAATTCTAATATGAAATTGAATAAGTCTAATATGAAATTGAATAAGTCTAATATGAAATTGAATAACCCATCAACTATCTTGTTTATATAAAATTGTATATTTTCAAATTAATAGATTTAAATCTATTATCCATATCAAATTATTTTCAATATTGAATGAGATGAGATAATAGTTTAATCCGAGTTAATGTGTTAATTTGTCTCGAGTTTCATTTAAAAATTTATTTTAAAATATGATGTAATCCAAAAACATTTATATAATTGCATAATTTATTTGGGAAACTTATAAGAAGAAATCAAAAAACCATAAAAGAATACTGCATATTCCATTAGATTTAATGGTGGTCGCCTCCCATTTTTATGGTGGCTTTCATCTTTCAGTTTTATGGTGGTTATCCTCATGAAAGAATTTATCTCTTTCTTACAACCTCACTCTAATGTTTCTATAGATCTAAGTCACTCATCAGAGACACTCATTTTCTACGACGAACAAAATCACCTTTCTTAATTCACATGGCCTCCGCCAGAGCCACCACCAAGAAGAGATGTCTAGTATTACTACGGTGGGTATATTCTATTTACTGTATCTGTTCCAACAACTTTGATGTTGGCAACTTTTCGCCCTTCCTAAAGCCGTTATAAATCTGTGCTCTTTTCAATGATTAAGAGTTATTAAATACATTATAGGCCTGCTAATATTTATTAGAAAATTGATGTTAGTTATTTACAGTAATAAATTGCAACGTAAATTTGTGTGAATTAACGTAGTTTTCATTCGTAAATATATACTCGGGTCCCTTCCTTTTTGTTTAATCATAGACTCAATGAACTGAACTTTGCTTATTAGATTTCCAAGAAATTAAAGAATGATCTAAGAAGAAACAATAGACTGAAATGGTTCATCGAGTATCTAAAGAAAAAACACAATATAACAAATCATTTAGTTAAAAAAAGTTATAAGATAAAGATCAGATATATTAATTGTGTATATTTTATATTATTTTTCATTTAATATATTTTATATACATGTCTTAAAAATTGTCTAATTCAACCACTTTAATTTTATATATATAAGTCATGATAATATGTTCTTCCGCATTCTTCATGGATTAAGTATGACTTTAGAAGTCGTATATATTATATGAGAATGAAAATAATAATATTTCTAATTACGTTTAAGTATTACTGAATTTCTCCTTAAACGGTAATGTTTGAAGATTTTTATATTCTCCGAAACATTAGTTTTTACTGAAAAGTTAAGATATAATTAATAATTCTTTTTTCATTCGCACCCGCTTTTAAAAATGTAAAATATAATGTATTACTTTTTTTTTGTGTGGTAAATATGCATAAACTTATCTAAATTTAATATTTTTTTAATATATGTGTCAAAACATAACAGGACTGAAAATTAGAAATTAGATGTATGGAAAGTAACAATTATTAATTTATAATGAAACGTCATTGCATAAAAAATATTTTTGGTCGTTCATTTTACATGACCTCTTTTATATTCTTTTTATTATATCTATCTCCTTGTTGCACGCGAAAAGAAAAAGCAAAATACATTGTTGTGAACTCACAAATACTTTGTTAACAAAAATTATTTTCTATAAATCTTAAAACTATTAAAATAATTAAAAAAATATTTCTTTAAAAATTTACTTAATGTTTTAAATATATATTGTCAATATCTAAAATCTAGAACATTGTAACAAAGGCGCAACAAAATCTAAGATCATCCATATCTAAAGTCGAAATCTAAATTAATGGTAGCAGTTCAACAAACATTTAATTAATGGAATGTTTTCATTCATCTATAAAATTGAATAACCCATCAACCATATGAAATTGTATAATTCTAATATGAAATTGAATAAGTCTAATATGAAATTGAATAACCCATCAACTATCTTGTTTATATAAAATTGTATATTTTCAAATTAATAGATTTAAATCTATTATCCATATCAAATTATTTTCAATTTTGAATGAGATGAGATAAGAGTTTAATCCGAGTTAATGTGTTAATTTGTCTCGAGTTTCATTTAAAAATTTATTTTAAAATATGATGTAATCCAAAACATTTATATAATTGCATAATTTATTCGGGAAACTTAAAAGAAGAAATCAAAAAAGAATACTACACATTCCATTAGATTTAATGGTGGTCGCCTCCCATTTTTATGGTGGCTTTCATCTTTCAGTTTTATGGTGGTTATCCTCATGAAAGAATTTATCTCTTTCTTTCAACCTCACTCTCATGTTTCTATAGATCTAAGTCACTCATCAGAGACACTCATTTTCTACGACGAACAAAATCGTCTTTCTTAATTCACATGGCCTCCGCCAGAGCCACCACTAAGAAGAGATGTCCTAGTATTACTAAGGTGGGTATATTCTATTTACTGTATATGTTCCAACAACTTTGATGTTGGCAACTTTTCGCCCTTCCTAAAGCCGTAAAAATCTTCTAGAGGTTGCAGTTGATTACTCTATCATATTTTGCTGCGTTGTTTCAGTGTTGTCTATATTTTACTTTTGTCTTTTTGGATTTAAGTCCGTGCTCTAGCATAGTTTGTGATTAAACTATGTTTAATGTATTTTATATTCATGTAATTTTTACTTTTAGAGATGTTGCTAACTATAAATGATATATGTTCTATATCTGATGCCTCGTGATCTTTGTAATATCTATTTATTTTTGATTAATGGAATAATGTTTCTTGTAAAAAATACCAATGTTATCAGTGCTCTTTGCACTGATTAAGAGTTATTAAATACATTATAGGCCTGCTAATATTTATTAGAAAATTGATGTTAGTTATTTACAGTTATAAACTGCAACCTAAATTTGTGTGAATTAACGTAGTTTTCTTTCGTAAATATATACTCGGGTCCCTTCCTTTTTGTTTAATCATAGACTCAATGAACTGAACTTTGCTTATTAGATTTCCAAGAAATTAAAGAATGATCAAAGAAGAAACAATAGACTGAAATGGTTCATTGAGTATCTAAAGAAAAAACACAATATAACAAATCATTTAGTTAAAAAACGTTATAAGATAAAGATCAGATATATTAATTGTGTATATTTTATATTATTTTTCATTTCATATATTTTATATACATGTCTTAAAAATTGTCTAATTCAACCACTTTAATTTTATATATATGAGTCATGATAATATGTTATTCCCCATTCTTCATGGATTAACTATGACTTTAGAAGTCGTATATATTATATGAGAATGAAAATAATAATATTTCTAATTACGTTTAAGTATTACTGAATTTCTCCTTAAGCGGTAATTTTTGAAGATTTTTATATTCTCCGAGACATTAGTTTTTACTGGAAAGTTAAGATATCATTAATAATTCTTTTTTCATTCGCACCCCCTTTTGAAAATGTAAAATATAATGTATTACTTTTTTTTGTGTGGTAAATATGCATAAACTTATCTAAATTTAATATTTTTTTAATATATGTGTCAAAACATAACAGGACTGAAAATTAGAAATTAGATGTATGGAAAGTAACAAATAATTAATTTATAATGAAACGTCATTGCATAAAAAATATTTTTGGTCTTTCATTTTACATGACCTCTTTTATATTCTTTTTATTCTATCTATCTCCTTGTTGCACAAGCGAAAAGAAAAAGCAAAATACATTGTTGTGAACTCACAAATACTTTGTTAACAAAAATTATTTTCTATAAATCTTAAAACTATTAAAATAATTAAAAAAATATTTCTTTAAAAGTTTACTTAATGTTTTAAATATATATTGTCAATATCTAAAATCTAGAACATTGTAACAAAGGAACTGTAACAAAATCTAAGAACATCCATATCTAAAGTGGGAAATCTAAATTAATGGTAACGGTTCAACAGAATATTTAATTAATGGAATGTTTTCATTCATCTATAAAATTGAATAACCCATCAACCATTTGAAATTGAATAATTCTAATATGAAATTGAATAAGTCTAATATGAAATTGAACAACCCATCAACTATCTTGTTTATATAAAATTGTATATTTTCAAATTAATAGATTTAAATCTATTTTCCATATCAAATTATTTTCAATTTTGAATGAGATGAGATAAGAGTTTAATCCGAGTTAATGTGTTAATTTGTCTCGAGTTTCATTTAAAAATTTATTTTAAAATATGATGTAATCCAAAAACATTTATATAATTGCATAATTTATTTGGGAAACTTATAAGAAGAAATCAAAAAAGCCATAAAAGAATACTGCACATTCCATTAGATTTAATGGTGGTCGCCTCCCATTTTTATGGTGGCTTTCATCTTTCAGTTTTATGGTGGTTATCCTCATGAAAGAATTTATCTCTTTCTTTCAACCTCACTCTCATGTTTCTATAGATCTAAGTCACTCATCAGAGACACTCATTTTCTACGACGAACAAAATCGTCTTTCTTAATTCACATGGCCTCCGCCAGAGCCACCACTAAGAAGAGATGTCCTAGTATTACTATGGTGGGTATATTCTATTTACTCTATCTGTTCCAACAACTTTGATGTTGGCAACTTTTCGCCCTTCCTAAAGCCGTTATAAATCTTCTAGAGGTTGCAGTTGATTACTCTATCATATTTTGCTGCGTTGTTTCAGTGTTGTCTATATTTTACTTTTGTCTTTTTGGATTTAAGTCCGGGCTCTAGCATAGTTTGTGATTAAACTATGTTTAATGTATTTTATATTCATGTAATTTTTACTTTTAGAGATGTTGCTAACTATAAATGATATATGTTCTATATCTGATGCCTCGTGATCTTTGTAATATCTATTTATTTTTCGATTAATGGAATAATGTTTACTGTAAAAAAATACCAATGTTATCAGTGCTCTTTGCACTGATTAAGAGTTATTAAATACATTATAGGCCTCCTAATATTTATTAGAAAATTGATGTTAGTTATTTACAGTAATAAACTGCAACCTAAATTTGTGTGAATTAACGTAGTTTTCTTTCGTAAATATATACTCGGGTCCCTTCCTTTTTGTTTAATCATAGACTCAATGAACTGAACTTTGCTTATTAGATTTCCAAGAAATTAAAGAATGATCAAAGAAGAAACAATAGACTGAAATGGTTCATCGAGTATCTAAAGAAAAAACACAATATAACAAATCATTTAGTTAAAAAAAGTTATAAGATAAAGATCAGATATATTAATTGTGTATATTTTATATTATTTTTCATTTAATATATTTTATATACATGTCTTAAAAATTGTCTAATTCAACCACTTTAATTTTATATATATGAGTCATGATAATATGTTATTCCCCATTCTTCATGGATTAAGTATGACTTTAGAAGTCGTATATATTATATGAGAATGAAAATAATAATATTTCTAATTACGTTTAAGTATTACTGTATTTCTCCTTAAACGGTAATGTTTGAAGATTTTTATATTCTCCGAAACATTAGTTTTTACTGAAAAGTTAAGATATAATTAATAATTCTTTTTTCATTCGCACCCGCTTTTAAAAATGTAAAATATAATGTATTACTTTTTTTTTGTGTGGTAAATATGCATAAACTTATCTAAATTTAATATTTTTTTAATATATGTGTCAAAACATAACAGGACTGAAAATTAGAAATTAGATGTATGGAAAGTAACAATTATTAATTTATAATGAAACGTCATTGCATAAAAAATATTTTTGGTCGTTCATTTTACATGACCTCTTTTATATTCTTTTTATTATATCTATCTCCTTGTTGCACAAGCGAAAAGAAAAAGCAAAATACATTGTTGTGAACTCACAAATACTTTGTTAACAAAAATTATTTTCTATAAATCTTAAAACTATTAAAATAATTAAAAAAATATTTCTTTAAAAATTTACTTAATGTTTTAAATATATATTGTCAATATCTAAAATCTAGAACATTGTAACAAAGGCGCAACAAAATCTAAGATCATCCATATCTAAAGTCGGAAATCTAAATTAATGGTAACGGTTCAACAGAACATTTAATTAATGGAATGTTTTCATTCATCTATAAAATTGAATAACCCATCAACCATATGAAATTGTATAATTCTAATATGAAATTGAATAAGTCTAATATGAAATTGAATAACCCATCAACTATCTTGTTTATATAAAATTGTATATTTTCAAATTAATAGATTTAAATCTATTATCCATATCAAATTATTTTCAATTTTGAATGAGATGAGATAAGAGTTTAATCCGAGTTAATGTGTTAATTTGTCTCGAGTTTCATTTAAAAATTTATTTTAAAATATGATGTAATCCAAAACATTTATATAATTGCATAATTTATTCGGGAAACTTAAAAGAAGAAATCAAAAAAGAATACTACACATTCCATTAGATTTAATGGTGGTCGCCTCCCATTTTTATGGTGGCTTTCATCTTTCAGTTTTATGGTGGTTATCCTCATGAAAGAATTTATCTCTTTCTTTCAACCTCACTCTCATGTTTCTATAGATCTAAGTCACTCATCAGAGACACTCATTTTCTACGACGAACAAAATCTCCTTTCTTAATTCACATGGCCTCCGCCAGAGCCACCACTAAGAAGAGATGTCCTAGTATTACTATGGTGGGTATATTCTATTTACTGTCTCTGTTCCAACAACTTTGATGTTGGCAACTTTTCGCCCTAAAGCCGTTATAAATCTTCTAGAGGTTGCGTTGATTACTCTATCATATTTTCTGCGTTGTTTCGGTGTTGTCTATATTTTACTTTTGTCTTTTTGGATTTAAGTCCGCGCTCTAGCATAGTTTGTGATTAAACTATGTTTAATGTATTTTATATTCATGTAATTTTTACTTTTAGAGATGTTGCTAACTATAAATGATATATGTTCTATATCTGATGCCTCGTGATCTTTGTAATATCTATTTATTTTTCGATTAATGGAATAATGTTTACTGTAAAAAAATACCAATGTTATCAGTGCTCTTTGCACTGATTAAGAGTTATTACATACATTATAGGCCTGCTAATATTTATTAGAAAATTGATGTTAGTTATTTACAGTTATAAACTGCAACCTAAATTTGTGTGAATTAACGTAGTTTTCTTTCGTAAATATATACTCGGGTCCCTTCCTTTTTGTTTAATCATAGACTCAATGAACTGAACTTTGCTTATTAGATTTCCAAGAAATTAAAGAATGATCAAAGAAGAAACAATAGACTGAAATGGTTCATCGATTATCTAAAGAAAAAACACAATATAACAAATCATTTAGTTAAAAAAAGTTATAAGATAAAGATCAGATATATTAATTGTGTATATTTTATATTATTTTTCATTTAATATATTTCATATACATGTCTTAAAAATTGTCTAATTCAACCACTTTAATTTTATATATATGAGTCATGATAATATGTTATTCCCCATTCTTCATGGATTAAGTATGACTTTAGAAGTCGTATATATTATATGAGAATGAAAATAATAATATTTCTAATTACGTTTAAGTATTACTGTATTTCTCCTTAAACGGTAATTTTTGAAGATTTTTATATTCTCCAAAACATTAGTTTTTACTGGAAAGTTAAGATATAATTAATAATTCTTTTTCATTCGACCCCTTTGAAAATGTAAAATATAATGTATTACTTTTTTTGTGGTAAATATGCATAAACTTATCTAAATTTAATATTTTTTAATATATGTGTCAAAACATAACAGATGAAAATTAGAAATTAGATGTATGGTAACAAATAATTAATTTATAATGAAACGTCATTGCATAAAAAATATTTTTGGTCGTTCATTTTACATGACCTCTTTTATATTCTTTTTATTATATCTATCTCCTTGTTGCACAAGCGAAAAGAAAAAGCAAAATACATTGTTGTGAACTCACAAATACTTTGTTAACAAAAATTATTTTCTATAAATCTTAAAACTATTAAAATAATTAAAAAAATATTTCTTTAAAAATTTACTTAATGTTTTAAATATATATTGTCAATATCTAAAATCTAGAACATTGTAACAAAGGCGCAACAAAATCTAAGATCATCCATATCTAAAGTCGAAATCTAAATTAATGGTAGCAGTTCAATGAACATTTAATTAATGGAATGTTTTCATTCATCTATAAAATTGAATAACCCATCAACCATATGAAATTGTATAATTCTAATATGAAATTGAATAAGTCTAATATGAAATTGAATAACCCATCAACTATCTTGTTTATATAAAATTGTATATTTTCAAATTAATAGATTTAAATCTATTTTCCATATCAAATTATTTTCAATTTTGAATGAGATGAGATAATAGTTTAATCCGAGTTAATGTGTTAATTTGTCTCGAGTTTCATTTAAAAATTTATTTTAAAATATGATGTAATCCAAAAACATTTATATAATTGCATAATTTATTCGGGAAACTTAAAAGAAGAAATCAAAAAAGAATACTACACATTCCATTAGATTTAATGGTGGTCGCCTCCCATTTTTATGGTGGCTTTCATCTTTCAGTTTTATGGTGGTTATCCTCATGAAAGAATTTATCTCTTTCTTTCAACCTCACTCTCATGTTTCTATAGATCTAAGTCACTCATCAGAGACACTCATTTTCTACGACGAACAAAATCGCCTTTCTTAATTCACATGGCCTCCGCCAGAGCCACCACTAAGAAGAGATGTCCTAGTATTACTAAGGTGGGTATATTCTATTTACTGTATATGTTCCAACAACTTTGATGTTGGCAACTTTTCGCCCTTCCTAAAGCCGTAAGGAATCTTCTAGAGGTTGCAGTTGATTACTCTATCATATTTTGCTGCGTTGTTTCAGTGTTGTCTATATTTTACTTTTGTCTTTTTGGATTTAAGTCCGGGCTCTAGCATAGTTTGTGATTAAACTATGTTTAATGTATTTTATATTCATGTAATTTTTACTTTTAGAGATGTTGCTAACTATAAATGATATATGTTCTATATCTGATGCCTCGTGATCTTTGTAATATCTATTTATTTTTCGATTAATGGAATAATGTTTACTGTAAAAAAATACCAATGTTATCAGTGCTCTTTGCACTGATTAAGAGTTATTAAATACATTATAGGCCTCCTAATATTTATTAGAAAATTGATGTTAGTTATTTACAGTAATAAACTGCAACCTAAATTTGTGTGAATTAACGTAGTTTTCTTTCGTAAATATATACTCGGGTCCCTTCCTTTTTGTTTAATCATAGACTCAATGAACTGAACTTTGCTTATTAGATTTCCAAGAAATTAAAGAATGATCAAAGAAGAAACAATAGACTGAAATGGTTCATCGAGTATCTAAAGAAAAAACACAATATAACAAATCATTTAGTTAAAAAAAGTTATAAGATAAAGATCAGATATATTAATTGTGTATATTTTATATTATTTTTCATTTAATATATTTTATATACATGTCTTAAAAATTGTCTAATTCAACCACTTTAATTTTATATATATGAGTCATGATAATATGTTATTCCCCATTCTTCATGGATTAAGTATGACTTTAGAAGTCGTATATATTATATGAGAATGAAAATAATAATATTTCTAATTACGTTTAAGTATTACTGTATTTCTCCTTAAACGGTAATTTTTGAAGATTTTTATATTCTCCAAAACATTAGTTTTTACTGGAAAGTTAAGATATAATTAATAATTCTTTTTTCATTCGGACCCCTTTGAAAATGTAAAATATAATGTATTACTTTTTTTGTGTGGTAAATATGCATAAACTTATCTAAATTTAATATTTTTTTAATATATGTGTCAAAACATAACAGGACTGAAAATTAGAAATTAGATGTATGGAAAGTAACAAATAATTAATTTATAATGAAACGTCATTGCATAATAAATATTTTTGGTCTTTCATTTTACATGAACTCTTTTATATTCTTTTTATTATATCTATCTCCTGGTTGCACTAGCGAAAAGAAAAAGCAAAATACATTGTTGTGAACTCACAAATACTTTGTTAACAAAAATTATTTTCTATAAATCTTAAAACTATTAAAATAATTAAAAATATTTCTTTAAAATTTACTTAATGTTTTAAATATATATTGTCAATATCTAAAATCTAGAACATTGTAACAAAGGCGCAACAAAATCTAAGATCATCCATATCTAAAGTCGGAAATCTAAATTAATGGTAACGGTTCAACAGAACATTTAATTAATGGAATGTTTTCATTCATCTATAAAATTGAATAACCCATCAACCATATGAAATTGAATAATTCTAATATGAAATTGAATAAGTCTAATATGAAATTGATAACCCATCAACTATCTTGTTTATATAAAATTGTATATTTTCAAATTTATAGATTTAAATCTATTTTCCATATCAAATTGTTTTCAATTTTGAATGAGATGAGATAATAGTTTAATCCGAGTTAATGTGTTAATTTGTCTCGAGTTTCATTTAAAAATTTATTTTAAAATATGATGTAATCCAAAAAAATTTATATAATTGCATAATTTATTTGGGAAACTTATAAGAAGAAATCAAAAAAGCCATAAAAGAATACTGCACATTCCATTAGATTTAATGGTGGTCGCCTCCCATTTTTATGGTGGCTTTCATCTTTCAGTTTTATGGTGGTTATCCTCATGAAAGAATTTATCTCTTTCTTTCAACCTCACTCTCATGTTTCTATAGATCTAAGTCACTCATCAGAGACACTCATTTTCTACGCGAACAAAATCGCCTTTCTTAATTCACATGGCCTCCGCCAGAGCCACCACTAAGAAGAGATGTCCTAGTATTACTATGGTGGGTATATTCTATTTACTGTATCTGTTCCAACAACTTTGATGTTGGCAACTTTTCGCCCTTCCTAAAGCCGTTATAAATCTTATAGAGGTTGCAGTTGATTACTTTATCATATTTTCTGCGTTGTTTGATGTTGTCTATATTTTACTTTTGTCTTTTGGATTTAAGTCCGCTCTAGCATAGTTTGTGATTAAACTATGTTTAATGTATTTTATATTCATGTAATTTTTACTTTTAGAGATGTTGCTAACTATAAATGATATATGTTCTATATCTGATGCCTCGTGATCTTTGTAATATCTATTTATTTTTCGATTAATGGAATAATGTTTACTGTAAAAAAATACCAATGTTATCAGTGCTCTTTGCGAATAAGATTTTAAATACATTATAGGCCTCTAATATTTATTAGAAAATTGATGTTAGTTATTTAGTAATAAACGCAACCTAAATTTGTGTGAATTAACGTAGTTTTCTTTCGTAAATATATACTCGGGTCCCTTCCTTTTGTTTAATCATAGACTCAATGAACTGAACTTTGCTTATTAGATTTCCAAGAAATTAAAGAATGATCAAAGAAGAAACAATAGACTGAAATGGTTCATCGAGTATCTAAAGAAAAAGCACAATATAACAAATCATTTAGTTAAAAAAAGTTATAAGATAAAGATCAGATATATTAATTGTGTATATTTTATATTATTTTTCATTTAATATATTTTATATACATGTCTTAAAAATTGTCTAATTCAACCACTTTAATTTTATATATATGAGTCATGATAATATGTTATTCCCCATTCTTCATGGATTAAGTATGACTTTAGAAGTCGTATATATTATATGAGAATGAAAATAATAATATTTCTAATTACGTTTAAGTATTACTGTATTTCTCCTTAAACGGTAATGTTTGAAGATTTTTATATTCTCCGAAACATTAGTTTTTACTGAAAAGTTAAGATATAATTAATAATTCTTTTTTCATTCGCACCCCCTTTTGAAAATGTAAAATATAATGTATTACTTTTTTTTTGTGTGGTAAATATGCATAAACTTATCTAAATTTAATATTTTTTTAATATATGTGTCAAAACATAACAGATGAAAATTAGAAATTAGATGTATGGAAAGTAACAAATAATTAATTTATAATGAAACGTCATGGCATAAAAAATATTTTTGGTCGTTCATTTTACATGACCTCTTTTATATTCTTTTTATTATATCTATCTCCTTGTTGCTAGCGAAAAGAAAAAGCAAAATACATTGTTGTGAACTCACAAATACTTTGTTAACAAAATTATTTTCTATAAATCTTAAAACTATTAAAATAATTAAAAAATATTTCTTTAAAATTTACTTAATGTTTTAAATATATATTGTCAATATCTAAAATCTAGAACATTGTAACAAAGGCGCAACAAAATCTAAGATCATCCATATCTAAAGTCGAAAATCTAAATTAATGGTAACGGTTCAACAGAACATTTAATTAATGGAATGTTTTCATTCATCTATAAAATTGAATAACCCATCAACCATATGAAATTGAATAATTCTAATATGAAATTGAATAAGTCTAATATGAAATTGAACAACCCATCAACTATCTTGTTTATATAAAATTGTATATTTTCAAATTAATAGATTTAAATCTATTTTCCATATCAAATTGTATTCAATTTTGAATGAGATGAGATAATAGTTTAATCCGAGATAATGTGTTAATTTGTCTCGAGTTTCATTTAAAATTTATTTTAAAATATGATGTAATCAAAAACATTTATATAATTGCATAATTTATTTGGGAAACTTATAAGAAGAAATCAAAAAGCCATAAAAGAATCACATTCCATTAGATTTAATGGTGGTTGCCTCCCATTTTATGGTGGCTTTCATCTTTCATTTTATGGTGGTTATCCTCATGAAAGAATTTATCTCTTTCTTTCAACCTCACTCTCATGTTTCTATAGATCTAAGTCACTCATCAGAGACACTCATTTTCTACGACGAACAAAATCGCCTTTCTTAATTCACATGGCCTCCGCCAGAGCCACCACTAAGAAGAGATGTCCTAGTATTACTATGGTGGGTATATTCTATTTACTGTATCTGTTCCAACAACTTTGATGTTGGCAACTTTTCGCCCTTCCTAAAGCCGTTATAAATCTTCTAGAGGTTGCGTTGATTACTCTATCATATTTTCTGCGTTGTTTGATGTTGTCTATATTTTACTTTTGTCTTTTTGGATTTAAGTCCGCGCTCTAGCATAGTTTGTGATTAAACTATGTTTAATGTATTTTATATTCATGTAATTTTTACTTTTAGAGATGTTGCTAACTATAAATGATATATGTTCTATATCTGATGCCTCGTGATCTTTGTAATATCTATTTATTTTTCGATTAATGGAATAATGTTTACTGTAAAAAAATACCAATGTTATCAGTGCTCTTTGCACTGATTAAGAGTTATTAAATACATTATAGGCCTCCTAATATTTATTACAAAATTGATGTTAGTTATTGTAATAAACTGCAACCTAAATTTGTGTGAATTAACGTAGTTTTCTTTCGTAAATATATATCTGGGTCCCTTCCTTTTGTTTAATCATAGACTCAATGAACTGAACTTTGCTTATTAGATTTCAAGAAATTAAAGAATGATCAAAGAAGAAACAATAGACTGAAATGGTTCATCGAGTATCTAAAGAAAAAACACAATATAACAAATCATTTAGTTAAAAAAAGTTATAAAATAAAGATCAGATATATTAATTGTGTATATTTTATATTATTTTTCATTTAATATATTTTATATACATGTCTTAAAATTGTCTAATTCAACCACTTTAATTTTATATATATGAGTCATGATAATATGTTATTCCCATTCTTCATGGATTAAGTATGACTTTAGAAGTCGTATATATTATATGAGAATGAAAATAATAATATTTCTAATTACGTTTAAGTATTACTGTATTTCTCCTTAAACGGTAATGTTTGAAGATTTTTATATTCTCCGAAACATTAGTTTTTACTGAAAAGTTAAGATATAATTAATAATTCTTTTTTCATTCGCACCCCCTGTTGAAAATGTAAAATATAATGTATTACTTTTTTTTTGTGTGGTAAATATGCATAAACTTATCTAAATTTAATATTTTTTTAATATATGTGTCAAAACATAACAGGACTGAAAATTAGAAATTAGATGTATGGAAAGTAACAAATAATTAATTTATAATGAAACGTCATGGCATAAAAAATATTTTTGGTCGTTCATTTTACATGACCTCTTTTATATTCTTTTTATTATATCTATCTCCTTGTTGCACAAGCGAAAAGAAAAAGCAAAATACATTGTTGTGAACTCACAAATACTTTGTTAACAAAAATTATTTTCTATAAATCTTAAAACTATTAAAATAATTAAAAAATATTTCTTTAAAAATTTACTTAATGTTTTAAATATATATTGTCAATATCTAAAATCTAGAACATTGTAACAAAGGCGCAACAAAATCTAAGATCATCCATATCTAAAGTCGAAATCTAAATTAATGGTAGCAGTTCAGAACATTTAATTAATGGAATGTTTTCATTCATCTATAAAATTGAATAACCCATCAACCATATGAAATTGAATAATTCTAATATGAAATTGAATAAGTCTAATATGAAATTGAACAACCCATCAACTATCTTGTTTATATAAAATTGTATATTTTCAAATTAATAGATTTAAATCTATTTTCCATATCAAATTGTTTTCAATTTTGAATGAGATGAGATAATAGTTTAATCCGAGTTAATGTGTTAATTTGTCTCAAGTTTCATTTAAAAATTTATTTTAAAATATGATGTAATCCAAAAACATTTATATAATTGCATAATTTATTTGGGAAACTTATAAGAAGAAATCAAAAAAGCCATAATAGAATACTGCACATTCCATTAGATTTAATGGTGGTTGCCTCCCATTTTTTTATGGTGGTTATCCTCATGAAAGAATTTATCTCTTTCTTTCAACCTCACTCTCATGTTTCTATAGATCTAAGTCACTCATCAGAGACACTCATTTTCTACGACGAACAAAATCGCCTTTCTTAATTCACATGGCCTCCGCCAGAGCCACCACTAAGAAGAGATGTCCTAGTATTACTATGGTGGGTATATTCTATTTACTCTATCTGTTCCAACAACTTTGATGTTGGCAACTTTTCGCCCTTCCTAAAGCCGTTATAAATCTTCTAGAGGTTGCAGTTGATTACTCTATCATATTTTGCTGCGTTGTTTCAGTGTTGTCTATATTTTACTTTTGTCTTTTGGATTTAAGTCCGCTCTAGCATAGTTTGTGATTAAACTATGTTTAATGTATTTTATATTCATGTAATTTTTACTTTTAGAGATGTTGCTAACTATAAATGATATATGTTCTATATCTGATGCCTCGTGATCTTTGTAATATCTATTTATTTTTCGATTAATGGAATAATGTTTACTGTAAAAAAATACCAATGTTATCAGTGCTCTTTGCACTGATTAAGAGTTATTAAATACATTATAGGCCTCCTAATATTTATTAGAAAATTGATGTTAGTTATTTGATAATAAGCGCAACCTAAATTTGTGTGAATTAACGTAGTTTTCTTTCGTAAATATATACGGTCCCTTCCTTTTGTTTAATCATAGACTCAATGAACGAACTTTGCTTATTAGATTTCCAAGAAATTAAAGAATGATCAAAGAAGAAACAATAGTGAAATGGTTCATCGAGTATCTAAAGAAAAACACAATATAACAAATCATTTAGTTAAAAAAAGTTATAAAATAAAGATCAGATATATTAATTGTGTATATTTTATATTATTTTTCATTTAATATATTTTATATACATGTCTTAAAAATTGTCTAATTCAACCACTTTAATTTTATATATATGAGTCATGATAATATGTTATTCCCCATTCTTCATGGATTAAGTATGACTTTAGAAGTCGTATATATTATATGAGAATGAAAATAATAATATTTCTAATTACGTTTAAGTATTACTGTATTTCTCCTTAAACGGTAATTTTTGAAGATTTTTATATTCTCCGAAACATTAGTTTTTACTGGAAAGTTAAGATATAATTAATAATTCTTTTTTCATTCGCACCCCCTTTTGAAAATGTAAAATATAATGTATTACTTTTTTTGTGTGGTAAATATGCATAAACTTATCTAAATTTAATATTTTTTTAATATATGTGTCAAAACATAACAGGACTGAAAATTAGAAATTAGATGTATGGAAAGTAACAAATAATTAATTTATAATGAAACGTCATTGCATAAAAAATATTTTTGGTCGTTCATTTTACATGACCTCTTTTATATTCTTTTTATTATATCTATCTCCTTGTTGCACAAGCGAAAAGAAAAAGCAAAATACATTGTTGTGAACTCACAAATACTTTGTTAACAAAAATTATTTTCTATAAATCTTAAAACTATTAAAATAATTAAAAAAATATTTCTTTACAAATTTACTTAATGTTTTAAATATATATTGTCAATATCTAAAATCTAGAACATTGTAACAAAGGCTGCAACAAAATCTAAGATCATCCATATCTAAAGTCGAAATCTAAATTAATGGTAGCAGTTCAATGAACATTTAATTAATGGAATGTTTTCATTCATCTATAAAATTGAATAACCCATCAACCATATGAAATTGAATAATTCTAATATGAAATTGAATAAGTCTAATATGAAATTGAACAACCCATCAACTATCTTGTTTATATAAAATTGTATATTTTCAAATTAATAGATTTAAATCTATTTTCCATATCAAATTGTTTTCAATTTTGAATGAGATGAGATAATAGTTTAATCCGAGTTAATGTGTTAATTTGTCTCGAGTTTCATTTAAAAATTTATTTTAAAATATGATGTAATCCAAAAACATTTATATAATTGCATAATTTATTTGGGAAACTTATAAGAAGAAATCAAAAAAGCCATAAAAGAATACTGCACGTTCCATTAGATTTAATGGTGGTTGCCTCCCATTTTTTTATGGTGGTTATCCTCATGAAAGAATTTATCTCTTTCTTTCAACCTCACTCTCATGTTTCTATAGATCTAAGTCACTCATCAGAGACACTCATTTTCTACGACGAACAAAATCGCCTTTCTTAATTCACATGGCCTCCGCCAGAGCCACCACTAAGAAGAGATGTCCTAGTATTACTATGGTGGGTATATTCTATTTACTGTATCTGTTCCAACAACTTTGATGTTGGCAACTTTTCGCCCTTCCTAAAGCCGTTATAAATCTTCTAGAGGTTGCAGTTGATTACTCTATCATATTTTGTTGCGTTGTTTCAGTGTTGTCTATATTTTACTTTTGTCTTTTTGGATTTAAGTCCGCGCTCTAGCATAGTTTGTGATTAAACTATGTTTAATGTATTTTATATTCATGTAATTTTTACTTTTAGAGATGTTGCTAACTATAAATGATATATGTTCTATATCTGATGCCTCGTGATCTTTGTAATATCTATTTATTTTTCGATTAATGGAATAATGTTTACTGTAAAAAAATACCAATGTTATCAGTGCTCTTTGCACTGATTAAGAGTTATTAAATACATTATAGGCCTCCTAATATTTATTAGAAAATTGATGTTAGTTATTTACAGTAATAAACTGCAACCTAAATTTGTGTGAATTAACGTAGTTTTCTTTCGTAAATATATACTCGGGTCCCTTCCTTTTTGTTTAATCATAGACTCAATGAACTGAACTTTGCTTATTAGATTTCCAAGAAATTAAAGAATGATCAAAGAAGAAACAATAGACTGAAATGGTTCATCGAGTATCTAAAGAAAAAACACAATATAACAAATCATTTAGTTAAAAAAAGTTATAAAATAAAGATCAGATATATTAATTGTGTATATTTTATATTATTTTTCATTTAATATATTTTATATACATGTCTTAAAAATTGTCTAATTCAACCACTTTAATTTTATATATATATGAGTCATGATAATATGTTATTCCCCATTCTTCATGGATTAAGTATGACTTTAGAAGTCGTATATATTATATGAGAATGAAAATAATAATATTTCTAATTACGTTTAAGTATTACTGTATTTCTCCTTAAACGGTAATGTTTGAAGATTTTTATATTCTCCGAAACATTAGTTTTTACTGGAAAGTTAAGATATAATTAATAATTCTTTTTTCATTCGCACCCCCTTTTGAAAATGTAAAATATAATGTATTACTTTTTTTTGTGTGGTAAATATGCATAAACTTATCTAAATTTAATATTTTTTAATATAAAACATAACAGGACTGAAAATTAGAAATTAGATGTATGGAAAGTAACAAATAATTAATTTATAATGAAACGTCATTGCATAAAAAATATTTTTGGTCGTTCATTTTACATGACCTCTTTTATATTCTTTTTATTATATCTATCTCCTTGTTGCACAAGCGAAAAGAAAAAGCAAAATACATTGTTGTGAACTCACAAATACTTTGTTAACAAAAATTATTTTCTATAAATCTTAAAACTATTAAAATAATTAAAAAAATATTTCTTTAAAAATTTACTTAATGTTTTAAATATATATTGTCAATATCTAAAATCTAGAACATTGTAACAAAGGAACTGCAACAAAATCTAAGATCATCCATATCTAAAGTCGGAAATCTAAATTAATGGTAACGGTTCAACAAGAACATTTAATTAATGGAATGTTTTCATTCATCTATAAAATTGAATAACCCATCAACCATATGAAATTGAATAATTCTAATATGAAATTGAATAAGTCTAATATGAAATTGAACAACCCATCAACTATCTTGTTTATATAAAATTGTATATTTTCAAATTAATAGATTTAAATCTATTTTCCATATCAAATTGTTTTCAATTTTGAATGAGATGAGATAATAGTTTAATCCGAGTTAATGTGTTAATTTGTCTCGAGTTTCATTTAAAAATTTATTTTAAAATATGATGTAATCCAAAAACATTTATATAATTGCATAATTTATTTGGGAAACTTATAAGAAGAAATAAAAAAAGCCATAAAAGAATACTGCACGTTCCATTAGATTTAATGGTGGTCGCCTCCCATTTTTATGGTGGTTATCCTCATGAAAGAATTTATCTCTTTCTTTCAACCTCACTCTCATGTTTCTATAGATCTAAGTCACTCATCAGAGACACTCATTTTCTACGACGAACAAAATCGCCTTTCTTAATTCACATGGCCTCCGCCAGAGCCACCACTAAGCAGAGACGTCCTAGTATTACTATGGTGGGTATATTCTATTTACTGTATCTGTTCCAACAACTTTGATGTTGGCAACTTTTCGCCCTTCCTAAAGCCGTTATAAATCTTCTAGAGGTTGCAGTTGATTACTCTATCATATTTTGCTGCGTTGTTTCATGTTGTCTATATTTTAGTTTTGTCTTTTTGGATTTAAGTTCGCGCTCTAGCATAGTTTGTGATTAAACTATGTTTAATGTATTTTATATTCATGTAATTTTTACTTTTAGAGATGTTGCTAACTATAAATGATATATGTTCTATATCTGATGCCTCGTGATCTTTGTAATATCTATTTATTTTTCGATTAATGGAATAATGTTTACTGTAAAAATACCAATGTTATCCGTGCTCTTTGCTGATTAAGAGTTATTAAATACATTATAGGCCTCCTAATATTTATTAGAAAATTGATGTTAGTTACTGTAATAAAGCAACCTAAATTTGTGTGAATTAACGTAGTTTTCTTTCGTAAATATATACGGTCCCTTCCTTTTGTTTAATCATAGACTCAATGAACTGAACTTTGCTTATTAGATTTCCAAGAAATTAAAGAATGATCAAAGAAGAAACAATAGACTGAAATGGTTCATCGAGTATCTAAAGAAAAAACACAATATAACAAATCATTTAGTTAAAAAAAGTTATAAAATAAAGATCAGATATATTAATTGTGTATATTTTATACTATTTTTCATTTAATATATTTTATATACATGTCTTAAAAATTGTCTAATTCAACCACTTTAATTTTATATATATGAGTCATGATAATATGTTATTCCCCATTCTTCATGGATTAAGTATGACTTTAGAAGTCGTATATATTATATGAGAATGAAAATAATAATATTTCTAATTACGTTTAAGTATTACTGTATTTCTCCTTAAACGGTAATGTTTGAAGATTTTTATATTCTCCGAAACATTAGTTTTTACTGGAAAGTTAAGATATAATTAATAATTCTTTTTTCATTCGCACCCCCTTTTGAAAATGTAAAATATAATGTATTACTTTTTTTGTGTGGTAAATATGCATAAACTTATCTAAATTTAATATTTTTTTAATATATGTGTCAAAACATAACAGGACTGAAAATTAGAAATTAGATGTATGGAAAGTAACAAATAATTAATTTATAATGAAACGTCATTGCATAAAAAATATTTTTGGTCGTTCATTTTACATGACCTCTTTTATATTCTTTTTATTATATCTATCTCCTTGTTGCACGAAAAGAAAAAGCAAAATACATTGTTGTGAACTCATAAATACTTTGTTAACAAAAATTATTTTCTATAAATCTTAAAACTATTAAAATAATTAAAAAAATATTTCTTTAAAATTTACTTAATGTTTTAAATATATATTGTCAATATCTAAAATCTAGAACATTGTAACAAAGGCGCAACAAAATCTAAGATCATCCATATCTAAAGTCGAAATCTAAATTAATGGTAGCGGTTCAAGAACATTTAATTAATGGAATGTTTTCATTCATCTATAAAATTGAATAACCCATCAACCATATGAAATTGAATAATTCTAATATGAAATTGAATAAGTCTAATATGAAATTGAACAACCCATCAACTATCTTGTTTATATAAAATTGTATATTTTCAAATTAATAGATTTAAATCTATTTTCCATATCAAATTGTTTTCAATTTTGAATGAGATGAGATAATAGTTTAATCCGAGTTAATGTGTTAATTTGTCTCGAGTTTCATTTAAAATTTATTTTAAAATATGATGTAATCCAAAACATTTATATAATTGCATAATTTATTTGGGAAACTTATAAGAAGAAATCAAAAAGCCATAAAGAATCTTGCACATTCCATTAGATTTAATGGTGGTTGCCTCCCATTTTATGGTGGCTTTCATCTTTCAGTTTATGGTGGTTATCCTCATGAAAGAATTTATCTCTTTCTTTCAACCTCACTCTCATGTTTCTATAGATCTAAGTCACTCATCGAGACACTCATTTTCTCTGACGAACAAAATCGCCTTTCTTAATTCACATGGCCTCATGAGCCACCACTAAGAAGAGATGTCCTAGTATTACTATGGTGGGTATATTCTATTTACTCTATCTGTTCCAACAACTTTGATGTTGGCAACTTTTCGCCTTTCTAAAGCCGTTATAAATCTTCTAGAGGTTGCGGTTGATTACTCTATCATATTTTCTTTGTGTTGTTTGATGTTGTCTATATTTTACTTTTGTCTTTTTGGATTTAAGTCCGCGCTCTAGCATAGTTTGTGATTAAACTATGTTTAATGTATTTTATATTCATGTAATTTTTACTTTTAGAGATGTTGCTAACTATAAATGATATATGTTCTATATCTGATGCCTCGTGATCTTTGTAATATCTATTTATTTTTCGATTAATGGAATAATGTTCACTGTAAAAAAAATACCAATGTTATCAGTGCTCTTTGCACTGATTAAGAGTTATTAAATACATTATAGGCCTCCTAATATTTATTAGAAAATTGATGTTAGTTATTTACAGTAATAAACTGCAACCTAAATTTGTGTGAATTAACGTAGTTTTCTTTCGTAAATATATACTCGGGTCCCTTCCTTTTTGTTTAATCATAGACTCAATGAACTGAACTTTGCTTATTAGATTTCCAAGAAATTAAAGAATGATCAAAGAAGAAACAATAGTGAAATGGTTCATCAGTATCTAAAGAAAAACACAATATAACAAATCATTTAGTTAAAAAGTTATAAAATAAAGATCAGATATATTAATTGTGTATATTTTATATTATTTTTCATTTAATATATTTTATATACATGTCTTAAAAATTGTCTAATTCAACCACTTTAATTTTATATATATGAGTCATGATAATATGTTATTCCCCATTCTTCATGGATTAAGTATGACTTTAGAAGTCGTATATATTATATGAGAATGAAAATAATAATATTTCTAATTACGTTTAAGTATTACTGTATTTCTCCTTAAACGGTAATGTTTGAAGATTTTTATATTCTCCGAAACATTAGTTTTTACTGGAAAGTTAAGATATAATTAATAATTCTTTTTTCATTCGCACCCCCTTTTGAAAATGTAAAATATAATGTATTACTTTTTTTTGTGTGGTAAATATGCATAAACTTATCTAAATTTAATATTTTTTTAATATATGTGTCAAAACATAACAGGACTGAAAATTAGAAATTAGATGTATGGAAAGTAACAAATAATTAATTTATAATGAAACGTCATTGCATAAAAATATTTTTGTCGTTCATTTTACATGACCTCTTTTATATTCTTTTATTATATCTATCTCCTTGTTGCACTAGCGAAAAGAAAAAGCAAAATACATTGTTGTGAACTCACAAATACTTTGTTAACAAAATTATTTTCTATAAATCTTAAAACTATTAAAATAATTAAAAATATTTCTTTAAAATTTACTTAATGTTTTAAATATATATTGTCAATATCTAAAATCTAGAACATTGTAACAAAGGCGCAACAAAATCTAAGATCATCCATATCTAAAGTCGGCAATCTAAATTAATGGTAACGGTTCAACAGAACATTTAATTAATGGAATGTTTTCATTCATCTATAAAATTGAATAACCCATCAACGATATGAAATTGAATAATTCTAATATGAAATTGAATAAGTCTAATATGAAATTGAACAACCCATCAACTATCTTGTTTATATAAAATTGTATATTTTCAAATTAATAGATTTAAATCTTTTTTCCATATCAAATTGTTTTCAATTTTGAATGAGATGAGATAATAGTTTAATCCGAGTTAATGTGTTAATTTGTCTCGAGTTTCATTTAAAAATTTATTTTAAAATATGATGTAATCCAAAACATTTATATAATTGCATAATTTATTTGGGAAACTTATAAGAAGAAATCAAAAAAGCCATAAAAGAATCTTTTCCATTAGATTTAATGGTGGTTGCCTCCCATTTTATGGTGGCTTTCATCTTTCAGTTTTATGGTGGTTATCCTCATGAAAGAATTTATCTCTTTCTTTCAACCTCACTCTCATGTTTCTATAGATCTAAGTCACTCATCAGAGACACTCATTTTCTACGACGAACAAAATCTCCTTTCTTAATTCACATGGCCTCCGCCAGAGCCACCACTAAGAAGAGATGTCCTAGTATTACTATGGTGGGGATATTCTATTTACTGTCTCTGTTCCAACAACTTTGATGTTGGCAACTTTTCGCCCTTCCTAAAGCCGTTATAAATCTTCAAGAGGTTGCAGTTGATTACTCTATCATATTTCTTTGCGTTGTTTCAGTGTTGTCTATATTTTACTTTTGTCTTTTTGGATTTAAGTCCACGCTCTAGCATAGTTTGTGATTAAACTATGTTTAATGTATTTTATATTCATGTAATTTTTACTTTCAGAGATGTTGCTAACTATAAATGATATATGTTCTATATCTGATGCCTCGTGATCTTTGTGATATCTATTTATTTTTGATTAATGGAATAATGTTTCTTGTAAAAAATACCAATGTTATCGTGCTCTTTGCCTTGATTAAGATATAAATACATTATAGGCCTCCTAATATTTATTAGAAAATTGATGTTAGTTATTTACAGTAATAAACTGCAACCTAAATTTGTGTGAATTAACGTAGTTTTCTTTCGTAAATATATACTCGGGTCCCTTCCTTTTTGTTTAATCATAGACTCAATGAACTGAACTTTGCTTATTAGATTTCCAAGAAATTAAAGAATGATCAAAGAAGAAACAATAGACTGAAATGGTTCATCAGTATCTAAAGAAAAAACACAATATAACAAATCATTTAGTTAAAAAAAGTTATAAAATAAAGATCAGATATATTAATTGTGTATATTTTATATTATTTTTCATTTAATATATTTTATATACATGTCTTAAAAATTGTCTAATTCAACCACTTTAATTTTATATATATGAGTCATGATAATATGTTATTCCCCATTCTTCATGGATTAAGTATGACTTTAGAAGTCGTATATATTATATGAGAATGAAAATAATAATATTTCTAATTACGTTTAAGTATTACTGTATTTCTCCTTAAACGGTAATGTTTGAAGATTTTTATATTCTCCGAAACATTAGTTTTTACTGAAAAGTTAAGATATAATTAATAATTCTTTTTCATTCTTTTTTGAAAATGTAAAATATAATGTATTACTTTTTTTTTGTGTGGTAAATATGCATAAACTGATCTAAGTTTAATATTTTTTTAATATATGTGTCAAAACATAACATGACTGAAAATTAGAAATTAGATGTATGGAAAGTAACAAATAATTAATTTATAATGAAACGTCATTGCATAAAAAAAAATATTTTTGGTCGTTCATTTTACATGACCTCTTTTATATTCTTTTTATTATATCTATCTCCTTGTTGCACAAGCGAAAAGAAAAAGCAAAATACATTGTTGTGAACTCACAAATACTTTGTTAACAAAAATTATTTTCTATAAATCTTAAAACTATTAAAATAATTAAAAAAATATTTCTTTAAAAATTTACTTAATGTTTTAAATATATATTGTCAATATCTAAAATCTAGAACATTGTAACAAAGGACGCAACAAAATCTAAGATCATCCATATCTAAAGTCGGAAATCTAAATTAATGGTAACGGTTCAACAGAACATTTAATTAATGGAATGTTTTCATTCATCTATAAAATTGAATAACCCATCAACCATATGAAATTGAATAAGTCTAATATGAAATTGAACAACCCATCAACTATCTTGTTTATATAAAATTGTATATTTTCAAATTAATAGATTTAAATCTATTTTCCATATCAAATTGTTTTCAATTTTAATGAGATGAGATAATAGTTTAATCCGAGTTAATGTGTTAATTTGTCTCGAGTTTCATTTAAAAATTTATTTTAAAATATGATGTAATCCAAAACATTTATATAATTTCATAATTTATTTGGGAAACTTATAAGAAGAAATCAAAAAGCCATAAAAGAATCTTGCATTCCATTAGATTTAATGGTGGTTGCCTCCCATTTTATGGTGGCTTTCATCTTTCGGTTTATGGTGGTTATCCTCATGAAAGAATTTATCTCTTTCTTTCAACCTCACTCTCATGTTTCTATAGATCTAAGTCACTCATCAGAGACACTCATTTTCTACGACGAACAAAATCTCCTTTCTTAATTCACATGGCCTCCGCCAGAGCCACCACTAAGAAGAGATGTCCTAGTATTACTATGGTGGGTATATTCTATTTACTGTCTCTGTTCCAACAACTTTGATGTTGGCAACTTTTCGCCCTTCCTAAAGCCGTTATAAATCTTCTAGAGGTTGCAGTTGATTACTCTATCATATTTTGCTGCGTTGTTTGATGTTGTCTATATTTTACTTTTGTCTTTTTGGATTTAAGTCCGCTCTAGCATAGTTTGTGATTAAACTATGTTTAATGTATTTTATATTCATGTAATTTTTACTTTCAGAGATGTTGCTAACTATAAATGATATATGTTCTATATCTGATGCCTCGTGATCTTTGTAATATCTATTTATTTTTCGATTAATGGAATAATGTTTTGTAAAAAATACCAATGTTATCGTGCTCTTTACCTTGATTAAGAGTTATTAAATACATTATAGGCCTCCTAATATTTATTAGAAAATTGATGTTAGTTATTTGATAATAAATCAACCTAAATTTGTGTGAATTAACGTAGTTTTCTTTCGTAAATATATGGTCCCTTCCTTTTGTTTAATCATAGACTCAATGAACTGAACTTTGCTTATTAGATTTCCAAGAAATTAAAGAATGATCAAAGAAGAAACAATAGACTGAAATGGTTCATCGAGTATCAAAAGAAAACACACAATATAACAAATCATTTAGTTAAAAAAAGTTATAAAATAAAGATCAGATATATTAATTGTGTATATTTTATACTATTTTTCATTTAATATATTTTATATACATGTCTTAAAAATTGTCTAATTCAACCACTTTAATTTTATATAATTGAGTCATGATAATATGTTATTTCCCATTCTTCATGGATTAAGTATGACTTTAGAAGTCGTATATATTATATGAGAATGAAAATAATAATATTTCTAATTACGTTTAAGTATTACTCTATTTCTCCTTAAACGGTAATGTTTGAAGATTTTATATTCTCAAACATTAGTTTTCTTGGAAAGTTAAGATATAATTAATAATTCTTTTTCATTCACCCCTTTTGAAAATGTAAAATATAATGTATTACTTTTTTTGTGTGGTAAATATGCATAAACTTATCTAAATTTAATATTTTTTAATATATGTGTCAAAACATAACAGATGAAAATTAGAAATTAGATGTATGGAAAGTAACAAATAATTAATTTATAATGAAACGTCATTGCATAAAAAATATTTTTGGTCGTTCATTTTACATGACCTCTTTTATATTCTTTTTATTATATCTATCTCCTTGTTGCACAAGCGAAAAGAAAAAGCAAAATACATTGTTGTGAACTCACAAATACTTTGTTAACAAAAATTATTTTCTATAAATCTTAAAACTATTAAAATAATTAAAAAAATATTTCTTTAAAAATTTACTTAATGTTTTAAATATATATTGTCAATATCTAAAATCTAGAACATTGTAACAAAGGAACTGCAACAAAATCTAAGATCATCCATATCTAAAGTCGGAAATCTAAATTAATGGTAACGGTTCAACAGAACATTTAATTAATGGAATGTTTTCATTCATCTATAAAATTGAATAACCCATCAACCATATGAAATTGAATAAGTCTAATATGAAATTGAACAACCCATCAACTATCTTGTTTATATAAAATTGTATATTTTCAAATTAATAGATTTAAATCTATTTTCCATATCAAATTGTTTTCAATTTTGAATGAGATGAGATAATAGTTTAATCCGAGTTAATGTGTTAATTTGTCTCGAGTTTCATTTAAAAATTTATTTTAAAATATGATGTAATCCAAAAACATTTATATAATTGCATAATTTATTTGGGAAACTTATAAGAAGAAATCAAAAAAGCCATAAAAGAATACTGCACATTCCATTAGATTTAATGGTGGTTGCCTCCCATTTTTATGGTGGTCATCTTTCAGTTTCTTTCAACCTCACTCTCATGTTTCTATAGATCTAAGTCACTCATCAGAGACACTCATTTTCTACGACGAACAAAATCGCCTTTCTTAATTCACATGGCATCCTGAAACCACTAAGAAGAGATGTCCTAGTATTACTATGGTGGGTATATTCTATTTTCTATCATTCCAACAACTTTGATGTTGGCAACTTTTCGCCCTAAAGCCGTTATAAATCTTCTAGAGTTGCGCTTGATTACTCTATCATATTTTGCGTTGTTTGTTGTTGTCTATATTTTACTTTTGTCTTTTGGTTTAAGTCCGCTCTAGCATAGTTTGTGATTAAACTATGTTTAATGTATTTTATATTCATGTAATTTTTACTTTTAGAGATGTTGCTAACTATAAATGATATATGTTCTATATCGATGCCTCGTGATCTTTGTAATATCTATTTATTTTTAGATTAATGGAATAATGTTCTTGTAAAAAATACCAATGTTATCGGTCTCTTTTGCGATTAAGAGTATTAAATACATTATAGGCCTCTAATATTTATTAGAAAATTGATGTTAGTTATTTGTAATAAAGCGCAACCTAAATTTGTGTGAATTAACGTAGTTTTCTTTAAATATATATACTGGTCCCTTCTCGCGTTTAAAGGTGGCGTGCACGAGGATGCGAGCGTGAGTTGGATCTTCGATGACAAGCGATTTAAATCTTTTGATTTGTTTATAAAGATGCCATGAGCATCGAAGCTTTATTATTTTCAACACAAGAAAGATGATTTAATGATTATGAAAAGGGAAATGATACCCTCAATTGATATTGGTATGCGTATGATAAGCTAGACTAGACGCATTGGGGAGATTACGAGTAAGGGGATTAGTATATAAAGGGAATAGATGGAGCACCCTAAATATATGTATTATCTGACTTTATATATGAATATGTTTGATATGTTGTGTGTTTTTAATTGCTATTTCTATGATTGGGAAAGTTTCTCCTTTGGGATTTTAAAGCGATGAGATTATGTGGGATTCTAGGTTTTGTTATTATTGTGCTCGCAAAGATGTGGATCTTACATACATATCCTAGTGGGAATCGGAGCATTTGTAGCTCGGATCTACAAGGTTCTATGGTTTGTTTGTGCGAGGGAGATAGAAATTTGCTCGGCAAGGATGAGACCTTGTGCCTCGTTTTCTCAAAGGATGTTGAGAAAGTCGGAGCAATCGTAGTTCCCACTTATGCTAGTGGAAAGCAACGGGATGTTAGTAAGAGACAGACAAATGTCATCTTAATGAAAATGTATCTAATCTATTTCATCACATACATTTTTGAAAAGTTTGATTGATTAAAATCTTTCATCGTAAGTATTAGGTGTTTTGCTTGAGTATACAAGCGTTACCACCATGTTTAAGAAAGATGTTTGAAAAAGATGATTAAATCTTTTAACTGTAAGTATTGGGTGTTTTGCTTGAGTGTACAGCGTTACCACTCTTGAGAGATGTTTTTGTTTGAAAGTTTGAAAAGTTTGAAAAGTTTGAAAAGTTTTTGTAAATGTGATGTAATGGATGAGATACTTCTTCATAGAGATGATAAATGTCTAAATCTCTTAGGAGAAATTGATTGGATTAAAGGGATGCTTTTAAGACGTGGGTCCTTGTATTATTAGCCCGGAGGCATTCGAGGGTCATCGAGGGTCATCGAGGTCATCGAGGTCCTATGAAGCTCAAGAGGAAGCTATAGGGTGGGTGGCTTTGGCTTGAAAGGATTTTCAGAAACCATCCTTTTACGAATAAGAGCAATTTCACCGGAAATTTTACTCTCTGGGAATTTGAAAGTGATTTCACCGAAACCATCCTTCGAGGTTATCTTAGCGGGTGATTCTTTGTATTGGAAGCCAGGGTATTAAGAGATTTCTGTCTCTTTCATTGTATGATGCCAAGAAGGCTAAACTCAATGAGGAGTTCTTTGAGCGAAGCCCAGAGGAGGTGACTAAAGCGAGGGGTGTTGTCTTATCTGGCCTAGCGGAGGCTAACTGTGGGGAGAGTTTCTTTGTATAAAGCCCAAGAAAGGCGACCCATCTTGAGGATAAGTTATCTTGTATAAACCCAATAGGCTAAACTTAACGGTGATGAGTTGTCTTGTATGAAGTCCAAGCGGAGGCTATTCTGGGAAACCTATTGATTAGTCTAATTATATATTTATTAAACAGTTTGTATAAACAGTGTGTGTGTGATATGTATTCACGAGGTTTATGAAGAAATATAAACAATGCATGATGTTTATTCTGATTTATGAAATATATACAAGTGTTTGTGAAAAGAGCGTTTAAAGCAGCGTAACTTGATTATTCACAAGTTTGAGCATGTACAAGGAAATGAATATGTACTGACGAGTTTTATATACGAGACAAAGATGGATGTACATAGGAGGGTTGGGACTTACAAGTAAAGGCCCATTGATTTGAAAGTATTTCACAGGGAATAATGCTCCTTTCAATACCAATGGAATTTAGTGTAAAATGTCAGGATGAAACGAAATGATTGATCAAAGTTTATCAGTAAAGGTATTTTCAAAAGAAAAGTATCATATATACGGATAAAAGGTTTTGAAAAAGAATATAATATGTCTGAGATAAAAGGTTTTGAAAAAAAATATCATGTTATATACGAGATGAAAATTTATATGTGTTTGGAAAGTTTTGATATGTACAAAGAAATATTATGTACATAAAAGAATGTTATGGGACTTACACCGTGATGGAGGCCCATTGGTTTAAAAATCTTGCTCGGAGAAACCTTCCTTTAGAACCAATGGATTGGTAGCATGACAAGCGAATGAAAACAAATGAAAGAAATTTGTTTACGTTTGAATATTAACAATGATAATTTGAGTATGTACAAGTAAAACTAAATATGTACATAAAGGGTTGGGACTTACACCATAAGGGTGGCCCATGATCGATCGAGAAATTCGAGAAAGAGCGAATTTGTTTTATCGTTTTAAATCGGATTGATCATGGTAAAAAGATGCAAGTTTTAATGAAATGTTTTGAAAAATGATTTGAAAATGTTTTGAAAATGTTTTGAAATGTTAAGTTCATTTATGAGAAGTTTTGAAAAAAATCGGAAGTCGAAAACTTGAAAAATTCACCTTTTAAGGAGGTTTGAAAAGTGTTCGGAACGTCGTTTTCGGCTCGATTAAAAATTAATCAGATGAAATATTTTTGGATTTTTTTGACATAATCATAAAATATATATATTAAATGACAAGTGTGCAAAAAATCATCTCAAAATGAGAAGTTTTGATTGGTTAAAAAAATGTTGAAAGTTTGAAGAAAAAAAAAATGAAAATATTGAAGTTTTGTGAAAAAAGAGTGAAAAAATGGTCTTGCTGGGTTTTGAACCCATGACCTTGAGGTGGGGCACGTGTCACAAAGCCTTAAGAGCAAGCAAGCAACCAAGCCGAAAAAGCCTTAGTGTTAGTGGATTAAAAACAGCGTTGATAAAGAATTGGTTAATTTAAAAATTTGAAAATCAAGAACACATGAAGACAGCGACTGGGTTTATAGTTTTGATTTTCGGAATCTTGATCAAGCTATCTCCTCGTTTCTCAATGGAATTGGGCGATGTAAACATCAAAATGACTCGGTTTTGAACAAGGAATACAACGGTGGTTGTTAATTTTATTTATTTTCGATCAATCATGTTTGAATTTACGGGAACTCGAAGAACCTAGCGATTTTTCAAATTAAATGATGTATTGTTCATGATTGTTTGATTTTATTGAGGGTTAGGATCGTGTTAAGTGCACGAAAGAGAACCCAAGAGTTTTTGTCAAAAGATTCAAAATCATGAGAACCAAACTCGTGTTCATACCGGAAAAGTTGAGATCGAATTACATTCTAGAAACTTCGATTTGTTGTTTCTCGATTGATTAAGCTCCAACGGCATGTAAGGATGCTCTATGGATACACTTGCTCGAACTTGCTTGAATCGAGCTACACAAGTCAACCTGCATACACTCAAAATGAAATCAAATCGTGTTAATGGTGTTCTGATTTGTTGTTCTTGTTTTGGATCACTCCTATGATGTTTATGGAAGGTGTATGATTGATCAAAACTTCAAGGAATCAAACCAAACTCAATTCGATTCTATGGCGGTTTGTACAAGTTTGAAAAATGCAAAATGATTTCGATTTTTAGCTTAATCAGGTTGATTTTAAGTTTGGAACAAGTTTGTTAATGATTATGGAACATGTTGGAAACCAAATTTCATCATGTTTCCATTGGATTTTCAAAAATGCTATGTTTGGCAATTTTGCTCTATGATACTGATTTTCAAGAAAAGAAGAAAAGCATGTATTTGTGTATTGATTTTGGTGTTGATTGAAGCTTGAAATATGATCCTTTTATAGACAAATAGGCTCGAAATGTTAGGCAAGGGAAATACAAGCCACTTGTGATTCAAAGAAAACTTAAGGGCAAGAAGTCATTTCAAAAGTAAAGGAAGGTTCCTTTTTACCATGTGTGAATTATCAAACTTGATCCAATCTTCAATCATCACTTCTCACTGATGTTTATCAGTTTGATGACTCAATTTGGCAAGGTGGCAAGTGGTTTTAATGAAAAAACACAAAATGACCTATAATTTTACAAGTTTGTACTTGAAAATTATGGATTTTGGAGCTCTATATTTCAAATTCAAAAGTGTAGCTAGACTCCATGGATTTGAGAGTTCTTTGATATTTCGGAAAGATTTTTCCATGATCTACAACTTTCATGTTTTGAGTTTTTTCAAATTCCAATTGGAACTAGGTGAAAAAATGGCTTGAAGTTTGGAAAAAATGTGAAATTTCAACACTTAGAAATTTTTCTAAGTATAGAAATTTTGACTTTTTGTTGATTTTTCCAAATTCTTTGATTTTTTATGATCATGATGGATCATTTGAAGTATTTTGATGATGGAAAAAGTTTTGTTTTGAAAATTTGACCAAAAGTCAAAGTTTGACTTTTCAATGTGAATGAAATTTCATCAGATGTTTAAACAGTGATGAATCGTGAACCTCTATGATATTCAGATCCGAAATTAGGTCAAGATGTTGTATATAAGATATAATGACCAATCTCATCCAAAAAGTCATTTCTTGTTCAAAGTCGGAGAATTCTCATGCGATCAAAACCCTAATTGGTCGATCCTCGATTGATGTGTGAGAAAAATTTGATATCAAGTTGAAAGTGATGATTTGATCAAGATAGATCAAATGGATTGAGAAAATATCAAACCTAATTGTGTAGCACAGATGATGAAAATCGATGAAACCTAATTTTGACACGTGAATGCTATACGATTAATCTTTATACATTTGAGTTATCGGATGATGCAAATGTAAGGTGGTATATTAGGTCAAAATTTGGGGTATAACGATGCCCTATTTAGTTTCTTTAACCTTGAGATGAAGATGAACATCTTCGTTTTGATAGGTGTAAAGATACTTAATATCGATCATAAATTTTGGACCTAAGATACCAAAAGATGTGGATGATGCAAAATGATTGTAAAATAAAAATTTCACCGGATGATATCAAAGAAAATGACATGGTAAAAATTTGTGAATATGTCCTGTTGGAAAATGATTCACAAAACATGTGAATGTTTGTTTCATTTTGGAAGCGGAGAGATTACCATCGTACATGTGACAATGTTTAAGGTAAGTGAAAATGATATTACCAATTATCATCCTTGTGATAGTTTATGGTAATGAATGTTGAAGATGTTACCAATTATCAGCGGATAACTATAACAAGGTAACTCTTTTGAGAAAAATTCTTGAATATTGACTTTGTGAATATGACACGATGTTGAAACTTGACCTTTGGAATGAGTTTTAAAGATATTACCAATTATCGGCAAAGTGATAACTATAACAAGGTAACTCTTTTTAAGAAGATTTCTTCTATTGACTGTGAATAACAATGAACATGAAAAGCAGAACTCAAAAATGAGTTTCTATTTTTGGACACAAACTTGCAAGCATCTCTCCTTTTGAGAAGATCGGGCATTTTAATCGAAGACAGGTTTTCTTTTGTGAGAACAAACTTACGAAGAATTTCTCAAATGCATCGTGACTCGACCTTGTTGAGAAACAAACCCTTTATGGTTCTAAGAATGAAAATAAGCTCGGAACAATGAGACTATTGCTTATTGTTTGTTGATTAGAGCGGGTTCTATTAGAATGAAGCGAAAAGCGTTCAATCAAGACATTGTTCCAAATGAGGAATGACCTCAACCGGGAAATGTGGTGAAGAGAGAAAAATGCATTTCTCATTTGGGGATACTCTGCGGGAAAAGCAATCGTAACTTTCTGTGGAGAGATCTGCTTTGGGATACTCGTGAGTATATATAACTAGTGGTTTGGAGCAAACATTTTGAGAGATGCAAAAATGCAAATGAATGATGCTATATGTATGAATGTCATGAATGTTATATGCATACTAACAATACTTTGACAAAGACACTAAAAGTATTTGGGAAAAACGGCGTCATTCGAACAAATCTGGGTGAGTATTACAAATGATAGTGCGGCGTTGATGGAGAATTTGAGTTGCATGCTTTAAACTTTACGAGAAAGGCTTTTCATTAATGACTTGGTTGGGGATTCTTTTGATAAGAATCTTAGTCTTTGGATGATTTCGATGCTTTGTGCTTGATTGGCGACTCCAGCTGGGATCGAAACATTCTTGGAGAAAGCGATCGAAGTTATTTCCGTGTTCATAGTTTCAAAGGAGAATTTTGCTTTTGTTTCAAAATTTTGAAGTAAAAATTCATTTTAAAACATTTAGCTCAAAAGTGATTTTCACAATAAGCGTTATTTTGCAAAGCGAGGAATAAAATAGGAATTGCAAACAAAAGGCACAGGCTCAAATTTATTGAATAGAATGGTAATCGCCAAAGCATGATTCCATGAACTATTTACAAAGTGGGAAATGATAATTTATTGGGAAAAGGCTACATTGAAAGCAATAACCGCACTATCCCTAGCAACTCGGATTCCATGCTTATTTTGCTTTAGAAAAGTTGATTGAAGATCGTTGATGGAAGATTTTTCATGTAGACAAAATCAGGTAAAAGATGCAGTTACTTTGTCATTTTGTATCCTTGTTTACCTAGATCGCCTTTTCGAGTTTCGATCTATCGGGATAATTTACATTTTGGTCTCTAATTTTTGCTGGATCGCCTGGTTTCAATCCACAAGGCAGCTCATTTTTGCCTAAAGTCGCCCTTTAGTTTCGACTTACCGGTACATTCTTTTGTTTTAGACAAAGTATTTTGGCTGTGGCATTCATAAGGATACGGGAGTTCATATGGCGTCCATAGTCATGTCTTTCCTTGACTTAAGCGATGTATGGGCCTATAATTAGGAGTCCATTTGCTAGAATCTGTTTGAAAAGACAAGGAATCTTTTTAAGCGCAGTCGCTTCTGATTCACAATTAGGACCTTTTGTGACTTTCTTCATTCTTTGATAGAGTTGTGGTATTACGGAAGGCGGTCGGTAGCTTTTCTTGATTATGTTGATTGAATTGTCTGCTTTGACATATTCGACCTCGATAACTTAGTTTCCATGAGAACTCTCATTGACGGGATCTTAACTTCTCACAGAACCTTGCTTCCATACATTATAGAAAAAGAGTTTCATTGAAGTGCGTCTTGATACGATACCCATGGAGCAAATGGCGACATTTGTGCGATCTTTATAAGTGATGACCATTTTACGGATGATCTTTTGATGTTCTTGTTAAGTCCTTCAACGGCCTGTTCATCTTTGGCGGTGAGAGCGAGTTGATGCTCAATCTTGAATTCCTCACCACAGTTCTTTCATCATTTGTTTTCAAGTTAGATCCATGTGGTATTATCTTGCTTGGAATTCCATATCGGCAAATGAGGTTGTTCTTGATGAACCTCACTGACCACTTGTCTTGTGATTGGCGTGAATCTTTTGCCGACCCATTTGGTGGTAATCAATAGCCATCGAATGAAGCGATGTCGTTGGGCGCTTTGGTTCAATCATTCCAATCATGTCAATGCCCCACATGGAAAACGGCCACGGAGAGGAAGGCGTTGAGTAATTCCGGTTGGATCTTATCTGCGTCAAATCCAGCATGACATCTTTTTGACGAGTTTGCGACGTGATTCCATCGTTATCCAATAGTATCACCATCTTAAGATCTTTACGGACATTGCATGCCCATTTGAATGGGTTCGAGACCACTTCATGCCTGGATGATCGTATACGCTTCTTGTCTGTCGGCGTTGTCAGGCGGAACCATGTCGAAGTTTCTTTTGTATAGACATCTTCATTGAGGAAGAAATTCTCGGAAAGCCTATTAGAGTTTTCTTATCCTATACGATGCCTTGCAGTGGGTACTCCTGTGTTTAGCTTGATCTAATCTCATGGAATCTCTTCTTCGACTTCTTCTTGGTGGTCAAGTTTTCAAAGTTGAGAAAAGGCGTGGAATTCTTGCTCAATGGTTGGTCTTTTTTGTTTAATCGGCATATTGATTTTATGTTTGATTATTTCAAAAAAAAATTTTGAAAGTGTATGCAGTTAATTTATTATTTTTGAAGAGATTTTTTTTATTGTGTTTTTAGGATTATCATTTCAGAAAAGGTAAAATGAAAATAAACACAAAATGTGGAATCAAAACAACGCGTTTATTCATGATTCACAATATGAGCAGGGGCCTAAAATACAAACTCATTTGTCTTGGGCAAGACAAAGAAATTATTTAAAAGCTAAACCACATAAACATCTCTTAAGCTTTGGGCGACGGAGTTCAAAACAAAAAGCAAAGATAAACTACTTAGAGCTATGAACATTAGTCTAACAGCAGGTTTCCAAGTGCCAACATTGATCGAGTACTCGAGGTAATTTTTCGCTTGGTTTAACCCTCGAGTAGACTTTGATTCTTTGGTGACGAGGCTTTGAAGACTTTGGGCGATGGCCTTTGCCTTTTGTCTTCTTGGCGATCTTCTTGATTATGGTCGGAAGTATGAGAGATAGCCTTTGTACTTCTGTTGATCTTTGTGTTGAATCTTGGGGATGTTCCTTCCAGTCTTGAATTGAAGAGACTCGTTGTCGTGAAACTTTCCATATCGTATCTGGTCATACTCTTGATCTTGGTGATCATGTTGATGTAGTAGCCGGAGGATGCGGCTTGGTGAAATCCTGAGGCGTTGAAGCGAGATCTTCATTTGGGACCTCGATCACATTGATTGGTTGAGTATTCCTCTTGATTGACTAGGTAGTCAAGTCATCACCACAATCACAGGTTGGATATCTTCAATCCGGATTTTGAGCTTTCGTGTTTCACCATGTAGTATCTATTGCCACTTGGTTCTCCCAGTATCCAGGCAAATAGGGGTGGTGGATTTCATATTCTTTGTAGGGACATGTCTTTGAATTGATCGATGTGCATATGATTCCTCTTGAGACACATATTCGAGGCTATGAGATAAGTGCTCCGTTCCTCAGATTCGGGATGGATCATCTTCATCCTCTTCAATGGTTAACATTAACCTCTTGGAGCAGGTTTAAGAAACCTCCACTATGAAATACTTCCTTGATCGGAAAGTGTTTCATCTTTACATTCTTTGGAGGATCTAATTGTGAACCCAAGTCCATTTCGTTTCATTCTTGACAGGTTTGATAACTTGTCCAGTCCTCGATATTGCCATCTTTCACCATTTGTGTGCTTCTTTATATGAAGAGATAGATGATCTGTTTTAGTAGATTCATCTTCTAACGGATTTTTCACGGGAGATCTGGCGCTTCAATGTCATTAAGCGATGATGAAGGAGAAAGCTGGATAGATGACTTCGTAGCTTGTTCACGATGGTGCTGACTTTCCATTTCATGAATTTAATTTCGATGGAGTAGAATTCTTGCATCGTGGATCCAAGGTCTTCCTAGTAGCAACTATCACATGGTGATACGTCCATGACTTGGAAGGTAATTTTGAAAGTGTGAGGCCAATTGTCATTGGAGATCAACTTCCCAATAGCGACTTTCTCGATCCATCAAGCTCTTTACTATGATGGTGAACCATTTGGCGTTCCTTTGTAAGCTAAGCGTCGTTTTTTGGCATTACATTTAAAGGCGAACACTATCCACCAATACATTGGATAGGGAATCGGTGGCAAATCATCGAGATGTGCAAGGCCAAATTGTGATCTTTCCCTTCTTAGGAAGTTCTTAATCACTAAAACTGATTATTGCGGTATTGTGTTGGAGCGATCCTCAAATTGGTGCGTAGTCACATCGTGATCCACATAAGCTGGTCTAGTACTCTCAAAGCTTCTCGGTGAGCTTGAGGTGGGAAGTAAGCGGTATTGAAATTTTTGAAGGTTTGCATCAATTGGTCGACTCGATATCGCTCTTGATTAGTTTGATATCTCGTCAAAATCGAGTTGATGTTGGTTCCATCAGTGAACCAATGTTTGTACTGGGTTAACAATGGGAATCGTTCGAGTTCTCGGAGGATATGTTAACTTGGTTTTGTTTAACAACGGGAGTGAAGGCGATTTTGGTAGCAATGGGCGTACTCGTCCACTTGGCGTTACTCGTCCGGTTACATTATATTGACATTAATGGAAGTGTAGGCATGGGTTTCTCCTTCCATCCTCTATCAAGGTTGCATTGTCTTGGTAAGGAATTGCTCTAGTAGAGCTGTCGGACGGACCGGGGTGGGCAAATCACCGGAGATGTTGGAATGTTGGAACCATCATCGCGATCTCCGCATGCTCGGGTATGTTGAAACAGGGATCCTGAGCGTTTACTTGGGATTTTCGAGTTGATATCTCGAGACTAAAAAGCTCATGCGGAAAATGCCCTATTGTATTTACGCGGTCATCTCGGTTTGTAGATTTGTAAATCACCAATGTCTAACAAATCTGAATATCTGCTCTTATGGTGGGACATCCATGGATATTCTTGGAGCAGATATGTGTTTGCATAATTGTGCTTAGTGAAGGTACTCATTTCTTGTATGCTTCATGAAGATGCACTAAGTTTCCTTTGACTAAGTTTACATCTGTGACAAGGTACACTGTATTCCTTAGCATTAGATTCCTTTGAGTGTCCACTATGGTGGGAAGTGGATTGCCTTGCACATTCGGACTTGTGTTTACGAAGGAAGAAGATTAGCCTTTACTAATCTCTTGTACTTACGCCTTGATGCTATGCAATGCTCAAGGTCATGGCACGGTGCCTTAGTGAAAAGGCAAGACATATCGACTTTGTACCACCATGGTAGTTTTCGGGGACCGGAGGTGGTAACCTATATTAGATTCCTTTCTATCGGTAGCGAGGTAAAGTTACATGTCGTCATGGGAATTGGGTGTTGGTGACCCGAGGCGTCACGGTTTTGGTTGTGGCTTGAGCTGTTGGCGAGGCTGTTGAGTTTGTTGATTTTGTTGAGTGCGGGCAATTCACGGGTATGTTGATAGTGGGTGCTATGGCAACTACTACATCGTTGTTGAATGACAATTCTTGCGTGGTTTCCCTCGGGATACCATTCTCTGTCATGTTCTTTCCTTGGGGCTGGTTCCAACTTTCTTGGTATTACTAGAAGATCCTACTTCCTTGGTTGGGCGTGTCAGACCCCTTCTTCTAATCGCATTCCATGCTTACCATTTCGTTGAAGTCTCCGGGAAGCTAGCGATCATTCGCTCATAGTAGAATGAGTTTAGAGTATTCAAGAATACCTTAGTCATCTCTTTCTCTTCCAAGGGCGGGTTGACTTGACAATTTCCCTCCATCGTTGCGCATTCCTTGAATGTCTCTCTCCTTTTGAGACATGGAGCGGAGTTGATCCTATCAGAGCCATATCAAGTTGAACTTGTATTGTTGTAAAGACTTTACCTAAGTCGTTGAATGTTTGGATATTCGTCTTGTCTAAACCCATGTACCACTTTAGTGCGGCACAGTGAGACTATCACAGGTAATGAATTAACGGTGATGATCCTCATTATACGTAGACATTCCTAGCATACATGTAGATGACTACGAGACAAGAATTCCTTTGTACTTTTCAAAATCAGGATTTTGAATTTTGTATTTTACGCGAGGAACTAAAGCAGGATCTGGGCGTTTTCCAACAATTCTTTCCCTTGAATGTTTTATCAATTGCATTTTGAGGAGTTGTTCTGGAGATTTTCCATTGAACCGCGGCGTTCGTGTTATTTCTGGAGTGTGATGAACTTCTTGATCGTGGTAGTGTGCACTACTGGTGGGTTCAACATGATCGGTTGAAAACCGACATTGTTACTTGTGGAAAAGTTATTCCACGTTGTGGAGTGAGCGTGGCGTTTTCTTGCAGTAGGTATTTCAAGCGAGGTTGTTTGAGAAGTCGGTTGGCGAACTCCAATGCCGAAGTTAAAGGCATTCCCGGGGATAGCCCTCTGGCATCTTGGTGAACTCATTGCGACGGTGAGGCGAAGTAGTATCCTCTGAAGTTCTATTTGGTTATGGTGCGCTCGATCTTGCTTGTTGACTTTCTTGTTGTGGCAGCGAGTTGACCAAAGATGTGAGTCTCTCCACTTCTTCTTGTAGCGTAGTTACCGTACTACGGAGTTCAACGTTTTCTTGCTCAAAATTCTCCATTACTTTTCTTCTTTTGATCGGTATATCGTGCGTTCGAGGTTGGGCTGCGGATGCGATCGAGAAACTCTAAGGCAACGACGACAATTTTCTATCTGGAAAATGACAGTTCAAAGCTTGAATGATTAGACTCTAGATGGTAGACTTAAATGCAAAGTATGATGCATGAATATGATTGTAAAGAAAAGAAATTTCCAAAAGAATTTATGCTAAAAGAGATATTTACGGCAAATATTTGGATGGAAAACACAAATTTTATTGATTAATGAAGGAAGATTACAACAATTGTTTTTGTTTGGAGCATTGCTCACACAAATGATAAAAATTACAAACTAAATTAAACTAATTAAACATCTTACGTCGGATGGCGATCCAAAGGCTTGATGCGACTTGACGGGATTTCCTTCCCAGTGAGCTTTTAGTTGGCTTTCTTTTAGCTTGCTAATGACTCTCTTCCACTTCGTTGGGGCAGGGCTTCTTTGGTTGTCATTTCCTCGAGCTTTCTTTTCCTTTCTTTGGCGTATTTACGGATGGCGTTATCATACGCGAATCTTCTCATCTTTCTCCATGGCCATTCATCACGGAAGTAGAAGCGTCTTTCATGATCTTTGACTTGCTTCTTGAGCTTCTCATTCTCAAGGTTAGTCTTAGGAATTTGCTTTCAAAGCTTCTTTCTCAAACCTTATCTTGGTCGAGGCTTCTTGGTATTCTCCACACTTCAACGAAATTTGTTGATTTGGGCGGCGAGAACATGGGATCCTCATAAGCGTAAGGCATTGAAATTCCTTAGCTCTTTTCTTTATCCAAAGTGTAGGTTTCCATGGCTACACAATTCTTTGCCTTACCTTTTCTTTTCTTTCGGATGTGATGCCAGCTTTGATCATCTAGCCTTGATCCTTGGGAATCCTCTCCTTCATGATAGAGTAGCTTTCTCTTGTAAACCGGGAGGTTTACGAAATTTGTATCAGTGACGTTTGCTAGGAATGGGTTGTAGTTGATTCCTCCTTCGTACCAATGGAGATGCGTTGGCAAATTCTCCAGCTCTCATGATTTCCATCATTGTTTGCCAAGGTATACCAATGGATATAATCGTTTATGAAGACATGAGTCTTCGGACCAATGCCACTCGTCTTTGTTTCGCGGAAGATAGGAGATTTAGGCAAATGTGAGTAATCCATTTGAAAAGCAGTGCACCACACGATAGTTCCATCTCATGATGATTCCTGTGATGAATGAATCCTTATGGCGTTGATATCAAGAAATTTGGGACGTTGGAAACAACACCAATCCATAGAGGAGTAAAGCTAAAATAGCTTCAAAGGCTACCATACTACAAGCGAGAGAACTTGAGAGCCTTCTCCATTAGGAACTTTGAAGTTAGTCTAAGAGTTTTCCTCTGGTAGTTAGGTTTTGTCTATCTCGAGGTTTCTTTAAATGAGTCATTGTTGCAATGACTTGACTTAGGAATGGCTGAAACCATTGAAGGCACTTTGTTTGATCTTGAGATTCCTAGGATATCATACTCTTCCAAGTAGGCATCAGGCGATAATCGGGAAAGTGAACGGCGATAGGTGGATCGTAGAGGCGAGCGAAGTTTTAGAAGTCCTTTATCAGCGTTAAGCGTTCAAAAGGTTAAAAGAGTTCCATAGCGTTTTCGAAATCCGAGGGATCTTCTACCAAGGATGCTAACTCTTTCAACTTTCCTCGTCGAGAATCCTAAAGCTGTATCTTTTGGTGAATCTTCCTCGCGTCCATCACTCACAACCTAAAATATTTTACAAAGAAACATCTCTAAATTCTTTGGAAATGGAAAGAAAATGAAAAGTTTTTTTTTGTTTTTATGAATGAATGAATGCATGAATACGGCAAACATGGTTAGTAGTTATACACACGGTCAGCGTTAAGTCACGAGCATGAAATAACGATAAGAATCAGCGTTTAAGTTCTATTTATTCATCACGTGAATCGGGTTCTCTGATATCTGAGCTCACACTCCCTTCAAAACATTGGATTTGTTGAATACTCGATGGTCAATAATATTTTCAAGAAAACTACTGATCGTAGTATCGCATGACAATTACTCTAAACTTACAGAATAATCTACTTTTCATCCTAATGGCGGGGATGGTTTATGTGTTCTCTGATCCCGCTCGACTTCTTAAGTTCCCCGTCGACGTCTTGATTACTTGTAAACTTACAATACCCCGGCAACCTCCTGCTGGAAATATTAACCCGAAAGCATTGAGCTGCTCACGTATTAATACCTCCACCTAGATCTTAAAATGTTTCTTAAATCCGGGTTAGGATTTCTTTCCATCAAGTGAAATCATGAAACACACAATAAAGAAAACATATATACATAAAGCTTATCCCCTCTTTTCTTTTGAAAACAAAAAGCTTGGTGCTCTGACGAATGTAGCGTTTTCTTTTTAAAAATCAAAGTTTGATACTCCCAGTGAGTCGCCATTTTTCATTCGCGTTAAAGGTGGCCTTTGAGGATCTGACGTGAGTTGGATCTTAGAGTCATAATTTAAATCTTTTGATTTGTTTATAAAGATGCCGCGAGCATCAAGCTTTATTATTTTCAACACAAGAAGATGATTTAATGATTATGAAAAGGGAAAATGAAATACCCTCATTGATATTGGTATGCGTAACGACTAAGCGCAAACTAGACATAGCATTGGGGAGATTCTGAGTAAGAGTTGGTATATAAAGGGAATAGATGGAGCACCCTAAATATATGTTATCTGACTTTATATATGAATATGTTTGATATGTTTGTGTGTTTTAATTGCTATTTCTATGATTGGGAAAGTTTCTCCTTTGGGATTTTAAGAAGATGATTATGTGGGATTCTAGGTTTTGTTATTATGTGCTATGAATGTGGATCTTACATACCATATCTAGTGGGAATCGGAGCATTTGTAGCTCGGATCTACAAGGTTCTATGGTTTGTTTGAGTGGGAGATAGAAATTTGCTCGGCAGGATGAGACCTTGTGCCTCGTATTCTCGAAAGGATGTTTAGAAAGTCGGAGCAATCGTAGTTCCCACTTATGCTAGTGGAAAGCAGCGGGATGTTAGTAAGAGGCGACGAATGTCATCTTAATGAAAAATGTATCTAATCTATTTCATCACATACATTTTGAAAAGTTTGATTGATTAAAATCTTTCATAAGTAAGTATTAGGTGTTTTGCTTGAGTGTATACAAAGCGTTACCACTTACATGTTTGAAAGATGTTTGAAAAAGATGATTGAATCTTTTAGCTGTAAGTATTGGGTGTTTTGCTTGAGTGTACAAGCGTTACCACTTCTTATTTAAAGTTTTTTTGTTTAAATTGATTTGAAAAAGTTTGAAAAGTTTTGAAAAGTTTTTGTTTTGTATGTGATGTAATGGATGAGATACTTCTTCATAGAGATGATAAATGTCTAAATCTCTTAGGAGAATTGATTGGATTAAAGGGATGCTTTTAGAAGCCATGGGT
>CM038793.1:261372769-261447109 GCA_021764765.1 Vicia sativa | reverse complement strand
GTCTTCTAAATGACATGGTGGATTTAGCTTTTTAAGATGAATTTACTCTTCTTAATCTTTAAATTTATGGCATTATTTCATAATTTTCATGATTAATTACTAATTTGTGTATTTTCTCCAATTTACTTCTTATAGTCCTCAACTTAGTTTAATTCCAAGTGTTTGTTTATTTGACTCAATGAATTCCAATCTTTCATTCCTAGTTGTTTGATGGAAATAGAATCGAGACATTAGAGTTGGTAAATGGGTTCATTAGAGTGGCGCTTTCTCCATGTAAAATTAAAATATGCAATTAACTTTGATTTATGTTCAGTTGTTGTTTACTTTGTTCGGGAGATATTTTCTTATCGGTTGGTTTCTTATTGAAATGTTTTAATGGGTTACAACACTTCAATTTCGCCGTATGGCCAAGTATTATTTCATGTTTGTTGTATTATTGCAATGTTTTGGTAGTAAAAATATTATTGAATATTGATTATAGTAATAGATCAATTATTGATATTTGATATTTGATACATCATTTCACTTATGGAAAGAAAATGTTTGTTTGTCTTCCTCAGAAATGGTGCAGGAGTTTAGATGGATGGGACAATAACGTGGTCCATATCATGCAAGAATAACAAAACAAATGTACTTCTATCTCACATGCTTAATATCATCTATAGTAGATGTTTATTCATCAGTTTAACTAAGTGATGGTGATTTCAAAATCTTCTTTTGCAGCTATGTCTTTCAAAATAGTTCATTTCCCTGATTTGATGATGCATTAATTATGCATCTATTAGCTAAAATATGAAATTGCATTAATTATGTCAAAGTTGATGGAGTTTTTCGTTACAACACTGATAATGGTGTGAGAGTCAAAACATGACAGGTAAGTTTCCAGGTAACTGTAATATTTTCATTCCAATTTATATGTGATTCAGTTATATTTTGATTGAAAATGTGTCCAATCCAATAATAATAAATCAATCATAGAATATAATAAAACAAGATGAGTTCTTTGAATCAATAATATAATAAATCATTCATATGTTAGTTGATACAAAGAAAATTTTAATTAGCTATTTTTTTTCAACACATTTTTGACTTATTCTTTTAGTTTAAGTGACCTAGAATCAACAATTAGATTATTCTACTATATCAAATTCTTTCATCATTTGAAATCCATGTCTGTTGTTCTTAACTGTCAGATTATAGAAAATAGAATTGGTAATTTTGTTAGGTGTTGATTCATAAATTCCAACTTTGGAACTTGCTGAAGAAAATGTTGCAATTTAGACAAGATGTAGTCCGCTGAACACGACTAAATTTCAGATGTAAATATTCAACTAGATGTGGTGGTAGCTGATGAATGTAGTCAAAATAATTTGAAAGGATTATGATCTCAATCCTGTTCGTAGACATTGTCATACCCCAATTTTTGACCTAATATACCACCTTACATTTGCATTGTTGCATGACTAACAGTTCAGACAGCATTAATCGGGTATAGCACTCACAGGTCAAAATTAGGGTTTCATCAGATTTTCATCTAATTCAAGAGCTAACCAATTAGGGTTTGAGATTTTCTCACTCCATTTGATCTATCTTGATCAAATCATCGCCTTTCAACTCGCGATATCCATTTTCTTCATCGATCAATCGAGGATCGACCAATTAGGGTTTTGGTCGAGCATAGGCATTCTCTGATTTTTTGAGCAGTGATTGACTTTTTTGGATAGAGATTGGTCATTATATCTTAGATACAACATCTTGACCTAATTTCTGGATTCAAAACATCACAGAGGTTCACAGAATTCATCAGTCGTTTTGAGAAACATCTGATGAAATTTCATCTGCATAGAAAAGTCAAACTTTGACTTTTGGTCAAAATTTTCAAAACAAAATTTTTCCATCATCAAAATACTTCACATGATCCATCATGATCATAAAAAATCAAGAATTTGGAAAAGTCAACAAAAAGTCAAAGTTTTCACACTTAGAAAAATTTCTAAGTGTTGAAATTTCATTTTTCCAAACTTCAAGCCATTTTTTCACCTAGTTCCAATTGGAATTTGAAAAAACTCAAAACATGAAAGTTGTAGCTTGTAGAAAGATCTTTCCAAAATGTCCAAGAACTCTCAAATCCATGGAGTCTAGCTATACTTTTGAAATTGAAACATAAGGCTCCATGAAACTTGTTTTTCAAAGATCACAACTTCAATTATAGGTCATTTTTGAGTTTTCTTCACCAAGAAGTAATTCAACCTTGCCACCTTGCCAAATTGAGTCATCAAAATGATAAACATCAGTGAGAAGTGATGATTGAAGATTGGATCAAGTTTGCAAAAATATAGCACATGGTGAAAAAAGGAAGTTTCCTTTTTTGGTAAAAAACCATTCTTGCCCCTTAAGTTAACCTTGAATATCCAATTGGCTTGTACTCTTGCCTAATTTTGCAGAGCTTGTTTGCCTATAAATAGCTCACCATTTCAAGAGAAATCAACACCAAAGCTTCACAAAATCCATGCTTTCATTCTTTTCTTGAAAATCAAGTATCATAGAGCAAAATTGCCAAACATAGCATTTTTGAAAATCAATTGAAAACATGATAAATTTTGGTGTCCAACATGTTTCAGAATCACTATCAAACTTGTTACAAGCTTAAAATCAAACTGAATTCAAGATAAAATCAATTTTCATTTTTCATTTTTCAAACTTGTACAAACTGCCATAGCAATAAACTAAGTTTTGATTCCTGGAGTTTTGATCATCCATACACCTTCCATAAACATCATAGGAGTGATCCAAAATAATATCTAACTCAGAACACCATTTACATCATTTTCCGCTTTGTTTTCAAGCTCGTGCAGTGTGGACTGAGTAGAGTGATCCAAGCATGCTCATGATGTTCTAAACACTCATACATCATCCCTAGAGGTCCCGTGCTTAAGTGATCAAGAAACAACCATAGAAACACTCCAAAGATCGATTTCGATCTTCACTTTTTCTGTATAAACACGAACTTGGTTCTCATAACTTTGAATATTTTGACAAAAGCTCTTGGCCAATTGTTTTCTGACTAATAACGAGTGATAACCCCAATAAAATCAAACAATCATCAACCACAAGTCATTTAATTTGATTTATCGCTTTAGGTTCTTCGAGTTCCTAGAAATTCAAACATGATTAATCGAAAATAAATGAAATTAACAAGCATATTCATATTCGTGGTGCAAAACCGATCAAGTTTGATGTTTATTTTACTCAATTTGGTTGAGAAACGAAGATTTGAGCTTGAATAACTGAAAATCAAAACGCAAGCCTGTGAATACGCGTGTTCTGTGTTCGTTTTAAAATTCAAATTATCCAATATTATGTCTACGCGTGTTTTAATCCACTAACACCTCAAACGCTTGGCCTAGTGGTTGTCCGCTTGCTCTTAGTTCTTTCCACGTGTTCACCTCAAGGTCATGGGTTCAAAACCCAAGAAGACCAAATTTTTACAAACTTGTCATATTTTTCATTTTTTTATCAAACTTCAACAATTTTTTAACCAATCAAAACTTCTCATTTTGAGATGATTTTTGCACACTTGTCATTAATATATATATTTTATGATTATGTCAAAAATCCAAAATATTTTTTTTGATTATATTTTCAATCGAGTTAAACGACGCTCAACACTTTTCAAACATCCTTAAAAGGTGAATTTTTCAAGTTTTCGATCGATTTTTTCAAAACTTCTCATAAATGAACTTAACATTTCAAAACATTTTCAAATCATTTTTCAAAACATTTCATCAAACTTGCATCTTTTACCATGATCAACTGATTTAAGACGATAAACAAATTGCTTCTTTCTCGAATTTTCGATCGATCATGCCTCCTTATGGTGTAAGTCCCAACTTTATGTACATATTTAGTTTTACTTGTACATACTCAAATCATCATTGTTAATATTCAAACATAAACAAATTTTTCGCTTGTTTTCATTCGCTTGTCTATACGCCGAATCCATTGGTTCTAAAGGAAGGTTTCTCCGAGCAAAATTTCTTTTTAACCAATGGGCTCCATCACGTGTAAGTCCCATAATATTTTTTATGTACATAATATTTCTTTGTACATATCAAAACTTTCCAAACACATACAACTTTTATCCGTATATAATACGATATTTTTGAAAATACTTTTACGTATAAACTTTGATCAATCATTTTTGTTTCATCTCAGATTTTACATCGAATGCCATTGGTATTGAAAGGAGCATTATTCCATGTGAAACTGCTTTCAAATCAATGGGCCTTTACTGTAAGTCCCAACCTCCTATGTACATCCATCTTTGTTCAGACACAAAACTCGTCGGTACATATTCATTTCTTGTACACGCTTCAAACTTGTGAATAATCAAGTTACGCTGCTTTAAACGCTCTTTCACGTAACTTGTTTATATTTCATAAATGTAAATAAACATCATGCATTGTTTATATTTCCTTCATAAACTCCTGCGGAATACATATCACACACACACTGTTTATACAAACTGCCTAATAATAACATAACAATTAGACTAATCAATAGGTTTCCTGAGTTTAGCCTCCGCATTGGGCTTCATACAAGACAACTCATCATAGCTAAGTTTAGCCCGCTTGGGTTCATACAAGATAACTTTTCCTCAAAGATGGGTCAGCCTTTCTTGGGCTTTGTACAAAGAAACTCTCCCACGTAGTTAGCCTCCGCTAGTATAAGACAACACTCGCTGAGTCATCCTCTTGGGCTTGCTCAAAAGAACTCCTCATTGAGTTTAGCCTCGCATCATACAATGAAAGAGACAGAAATCTCTTAACAAGCCTCCTATTGGGCTTCCAATACAAAGAATCACCCGCTGCTAAGATAGAACCCTCGAAGGATGGTTTCCTGAAATCACTTTCAAATTCCCCAATGAGTAAAATTTCCTGAAATTGCTCTTATTTAAAAGGATGGTTTCATGAAACCCTTTCAAGCCAAAGACACCATACCCGATAGCCTTCCTCGAATACACATACTCAGGACCCTCGATGACCTCATGACCCGGAATGCCTCCTCTTGGGCTAAATACAAGGACCCACGGGCTTCTTAAAAGCATCCCTTTAATCCAATCAATTTCTCCTTGAGATTTAGACATCTATCATCTCTATGGAAGAAGTATCTTATCTATCACATCACATACAAAAAACTTTTCAAACTCTTTTAAATTCTTTTCAAACAAAACGCCTATTAACAAAGAAGTGGTAACGCTTGTACACTCAAGCAAAGCACCCAATACTTACAGCTAAAAGAATCAATCATCTTTTAAACATCTTTCTTAAACATGTAAGTGGTAACGCTTGTACACTCAAGCAAAACACCTAATACTTACGATTTAAAGATTTTTATCAATCAAACTTTTTTCAAAAATGTATGTGATGAAATAGATTAGATACATTTTTCATTAAGATGACATTTGTCTGCCTCTTACTAACATCCCGTTGCTTTCCACTAGCATAAGTGGAACTACGATTGCTCCGACTTTCTCAACATGCTTTTGAGAATACGAGGAACAAGGTCTCATCCTGCCGAGCAAATTTCTATCTCCTCGCACCAAACAAACCATAGAACCGTAGATCCGAGCTACAAATGCTCCGATTCCACTAGATATGTATGCGTAAGATCCATGATCTTTGCAGCACAATAATAACAAAACCTAGAATCCCACATAATCTATCGTTTAAAATCCCAAAGGAGAAACTTTCCCAATCATAGAAATAGCAATTAAAACATACAAACATATCAAACATATTCATATATAAAGTCAGATAATACATATATTTAGGGTGCTCCATCTATTCCTTTATATAACAACTCTTACTCAATCTCCCAATGCTATGTCTAGTTTGCGCTTAGTCGTTACGCATACCAATATCAATTGAGGGTATTTCACTTTCCCTTTTCATAATCATTAAATCATCTTTCTGTGTTGAAAATAATTAAGCTTGATGCTCGCGGTATCTTTATAAACAAATCAAAAGATTTAAATCGCTGGTACTAAGATCCAACTCACGTCAGATCCTCAGCGGCCACCTTTAACGCTAACAGAAAAATGGCGACTACTGGGGAGTACTGAACTTTGATTTTTCAAAAATAAATCGCATTTCCACCGAGAGCACCAAGATTTTTTTTGTTTTCAAAAGAAAAGAAAGGGGATAAGCTTTTCATTTTGCATATATCTGCTTTATTGTGTGTTTCATGATTTCACTTGATGGAAAGAAATCCTAACCGGATTTAAGAAACATTTTAAGATCTAGGTGGAGGTATTAATACGTGAGCGCTCAATGCTTTCGGGTTAATATTTCCCGCGCAAAGGAGGTTGTCTTGAGGGTATTGTGTTTATCAAGTAATTGCGAAAACGTATTTTTGAGGGAACTTAAGAAGTCGAGTGGACGTAGAACACATAAACCATCCTCGCCATTAGGATGTAGTGCAATTATTCGTGTAAGCCTAGAGTAATTGTCATGCGATACTACGATCAAAGCGTAGTTTCTCTTGAAAATATTATTGGACCATCGAGTATTCAACAAATCCAATAATGTTTTGAAGGGGAGGTTGAGCTCAGATTATCGAGAACCTGCTTTCACGTATAATAAGCCCTTAGAACTTAACCCGCTGATTCTTATCGTTATTTCATGCTCGTGACTTCAACGCTGACCGTGTGTATAACTACTAACCATGATTGCCGCATTCATGCATTCATTCATTCATAAAAACAAAAAAATTTCATTTCTCTTCCCATTTCCAAAGAATTTAGAGATGTTTTCTTTGTAAAATATTTTAGGTTGAGTGATGGACGCCGAGGAAGATTCACCAAAAGATACAGCTTTTAGAATTCCCGATGTAGGAAAGTTGAAAGAGTTAGCATCCTTGGTAGAAGATCCTCGGATTTCGTAAAATGCTATGGAACTCTTTTAACTTTTCGAACGCTAACGTCGATGAAGGACTTCTCAAACCTTCGCTCAATTCTACGATCCAATCTATCACGCTTCACTTTCCCCGACATCGCTGATGCCTACTTTGGAAGAGTATGCGATATCCTAGGTATCTCAAGATCGACAAAGTGCCTTTCAATGGTTTGAAGCCATTCCTAAGTCACAAGTCATTGCAACAATGACTCATTTAAAGAAATCGAGATAGACAAAACCTAACTACCAAAGGAAAACTCTTAGGACTAACTTCAAAGTTCCTAATGGAGAAGGCTCTCAAATCTCAAGCCGGTAGTATGGTAGCCTTTGAAGCTATTTTAGCTTTACTCCTCTATGGATTGTGTTGTTTCCAACATCCCACATTTCTGATTCAACGCCATAAGGATCTTTCTCGATTGGAAATCCTGCTCCCACCTTGCTTGGTGACACGACGCCTCTATTCATCATAGGAATCGCCAAGGAGACGGAACTATCGTGTGTCAGGTACTGCTTTTTCAAATGGATTGTCTCACACCTACCTAAATCTCCTATCTTCCGCGAAACAAAGACGAGTGGCATTGGTCTAAGACTCATGTCTCTTACAAACGATGATATCCATTGGTATACCTGGCAAACAATGAGATGGAAATCATCGAGAGTGTGGAGAATTTGCCAACGCACTTCTCATTGGTACGAAAGGAGGAATCAACTACAACCCATTCCTAGCAAAACGTCGCCCGGACACGCAATTCGTAAACCTCCCGCTTTTAGAGAGAAAGCTACTTCATCATGAAGGAGAGGATTCCAAGGATGAAGGCTAGGATGATCAAAGCTTGGCATCACATCCGAAAGAAAGGAAAAGGTAAGGCAAAGAATTGTGTAGCCATGGAAACCTACACTTTGGATAAAGAAAGAGCTAAGGAATTCAATGCCTTACGCTTATGAGGATCCCATGTTCTTAGTCGCTCAAATCAACAAATTTTCCCTGAAGCGTGGAGAATACCAAGAAGCCTTGACCAAGATAAGGTTTGAGAAAGAAGCTTTGGAAAGCAAGTTCCTTAAGACTAACCTTGAGAATAAGAAGCTCAAGAAGCAAGTCAAAGAGCATGAAAAGACGCTTATTTCCGTGATGAATGGCTCATGGAGAAAGATGAGAAGATTCGCTAGGATAACGCCATCCGTAAATACGCAAGGAAAGGAAAAGAAAGCTCGAGGAAATGACAACCAAAGAAGCCCGCCTCCCAACGAGTGGAAGAGAGTCATTAGCAAGCTAAAAGCCGAGAAAGCCAAACTAAAAGCTCACTATGGAAGGAAATCGTCGTCGCATCAAGTTTTGATCGCCATCCCACGTAAGATGTTTAATTAGTTTAATTTAGTTTGTAATTTTATCATTTATTTTATCATTTGTGTGAGCAATGCTCCAACAAAACAATTGTTGTAATCTTCCTTCATTAATCAATAAAATTGTGTTTTCCATCCAAATATTTGCCGTAAATATCTCGCTTAGTGTAAATTTATGGAAATTTCTTTTCTTTACAATCAAATTCATGCATCATACTTTATTTAAGTCTACCATCTAGAGTCTAATCATTCACGCTTTGAACCGCTCTTTTCTAGATAGAAAATTGTCAAGTCGTCATTAGAGTTTCTCGATCTCTCCGCCAACTCGAACGCATTTATACCGCATCAAAAGAAGAAAAGTAATGGAGAATTTTGAGCAAGAAACATTGAACTCGTAGTACGGTAACTACGCCTACAAGAAGAAGTGGAGAGACTCACATCTTTGGTCAACTCGCTACAAACAAGAAAGTCAACAAGCAAAGATCGAAACCATAACCAAATAGCAACTCGAGAGGATACTACTACTCAGCCAAATTGTCAGTAACAAGAGTTCACCTTTCAAAGATGCCGTAGGGCTATCCATGGGGAATGCCTTTAACTTCGGATTGAGTTCGCCAACCGACTTCTCAAACAACCTCGCTTGAAATACCTACTTTGCAAAGAAAACGCCACGTTCACTCCACAATGTGGAATAACTTTTCCACAAGTAACAATGTCGCTTCAACCGATCATGTTGAACTCCCCGCTGAGTGCACACTCATCACAGAATTTAAGTTCATCACACTCCAAAATACCTAACGCCGTGGTTCAATGGAAAATCTCCGTGAACAACCTCAAAATGCTGAGATAAAAACAATTCAAGGAAAGAATTGTTTGGGAAAACGCCCAGATCTCTCGCTAGTCCTCGTAAAATATCGCGAAATTCAAAATCCTTGATTTTGAAAAGTACAAAGGGAATTCTTGTCCTCGTAGTCATCTTACAATGTATGCTAGGAAAATGTCTACGCATCGAGGATCATCACCGTTAATTTATTACTTCTGTGATAGTCTCACCGGTGGCCGCATCAAGTGGTACATGGGTTTAGACAAGACGAATATCCAAACATTCAACGACTTAGGTAAAGCCTTCGTGACAAGAATACAAATTCAACTTGATATGGCTCTCGATAGGATCAACTCCGCCCATGTCTCAAAAGGAGAGAGACATTCAAGGAATATACGCAACGATGGAGGGAAATTGCTGCCAAGTCAACCCCCTTGGAAGAGAAAGAGATGACTAAGGTATTCTTGAATACTCTAAACTCATTCTATTATGAGCGAATGATCGCTAGCGCCTGAGACTTCAACGAAATGGTAAGCATGGGAATGCGACTAGAAGAAGGGGTTCTCGTGACGCCTAACCAAGGAAGTAGGATCTTCTAGTAATACCAAGAAAGTTGGAACCAGTTTCCCAAAGAAAAAAGAACATGATGTAGGAATGGTATCCCGAGGGAAACCACGCAAGAATGTCATTCAACAACGATGTATGCCATAGCACCCTCTCAACACACTCCGTGAATTGCTCCGCAATTTCAACAAAATCAACAAACTCACCTCGTCAACTCAGCTCACAACCAAAACCAGACGCCTCGGGTCACCTGTTCGACCCAATTCCCATGACGTACACGGAACTTTACCCTGCCCTGATAGAAAGGAATCTAATACAAACAAGGTTATCACCTCCGGTCCCGGAAAAACTACCATGGTGGTACAAAGTGACATGTCTTGCCCTTTTCACCAAGGGGCACCAGCCATGACCTGAGCATTGATAGCATCAAGGCGTATACGAGATTAGTGAAGGCTAATCTTCTTCCTTCGTAAACACAAGTCCGAATGTGCAAGCCAATCCACTCCCACCATAGTGGACACTCGTGAATCTAATGCTAAGGACATACATGTGTACCTTGTCACAGATGTAAACTTAGTCAAAGGAAACTTGGTGCACCTTCATGAAGCATACAGCACCATGAGCACCTTCACTAAGCATGATTATGCAACTTGCTATATCTGCTCCAAGAATATCCATGGATGTCCCACCATAAGAGCGATATTCAGATTTGTTAGACATTGGTGATTTACAAATCTGTAAACCGAGATGACCATGACGTAAATACCGTAGGGCATTTTCCGCATGAGCTTTTAGTCTCGATATCAACTCGAAAATCCAAGTAAACATTGTGATCCCTTGTTTCAACATACCCGAGCATGTGGAGATCGCGCATGGTTCCAACATTCCAACATCTCCTTTGGTGATTTGCCCACCGGTCCTGCTCCGCATAGCTACCAGAGCAATTCCTTACCAAGACAATGCAACCTTGATAGAGGATGGGAAGGAGAAACCCATGCCTACACTTCCATAATGTCAATATAATGTAAATCGGACGAGTAACGCAAGTGACGAGTACACATTCCATTGCCACCAAAATCGCTTCACCTCGTTGTTAAACAAAACCAAGTTAACATATCCTCGAGAATCTCGCAACGATTCCATTGTTAACCCAGTACAAACATTGGTTCTACTGATGGAACCAACATCAACTCGACTTTGACGAGATCCAAACTAATCAAGAAGCGAATATCGAGTCGTAGACCAATTGATGCGCACCTTCAAAAATTTCAACACTGTCTTTACTCCTTAACTCTCAAGCTCACCGAGAAGCTTTGATGAGAGTACTAGACCAGCTTATGTGGATCACGATGTGACTACTGCACCAATTGGAGGATCGCTCCAACATAACACCGCAATAATCCGAGTTTTAGTGACGAAGAGCTTCCTAAGAGGAAAGATCATAACTTGGCCTTGCACATCTCGATGATTTGCCGCCGATTCCCTATCCAATGTATTGGTGGATACAGTGTTCATCTTTAAACGTAATGCAAAAATGACGCCGCTCGCTTAGCTTACAAAGGAACGCCAATGAAGTTCAACGACATCATAGTAAGAGCTTTGATGGATCGAGAAAGTCTTATTGGGAAGTTGATCTCCCAATGACAATTGGCCCTCACACTTTCAAAATTATGTTCCAAGTCATGGACGTACCACATGCGCATAGCTGCTAGGAAGACCTTGATCCACGATGTGGCGTGAACTTCTACTCCATCGAAATTAAAATTCACAAGAAATGGAAAGTTGGTGACCATCGTGAACAAGCTTTACTTGTAAGTCATCTATCCAGCTTTCTCCTTCATCACGCCAATGACATTGAAGCCAGATCTCCCAAAATCCGTTAGAAGATGAATCTACTAAAAATGATCATCTATCTCTTCATAAAGAAGCGCACAAATGGTGAAAGATGGCAATACTGAGGATGGGGACAAGTTATCAAACCGTCAAGAATGAAACGAAAGCGGACTCGGGTTCACACCCGTATCCTCCAAAGAAAAAGTAAAGATGAAACACTTTCCCGATCAAGGAAGTATTTCATAGTGGAGGTTTTTAAACCTGCTCCGCAAGAGGTTAATGTTGTAACCATTGAAGAGGATGAAGATGATCCATCCGAATCAAGAATGGAGCACTTATCCGAATAGCCCGAATATGTGTCTCGGAGGAATCATATGCACCGATCGATCAATTCAAAGACATGTCCTCGCAGAACATGAAAATCCGCCAGCCCCTCGAAGTTGGGATACCTTGGGACCAAGTGGCAAATACGACTACATGGTGAAATACTCTGCGTAAAGCTCAAAATCCGGATCAAGATATCCAACCCACGTGATGGGGTGATGACTTTGACTACCCTAGTCAATCGTAAGAAGAATACTGCCTTCTCAAACTAATCAACAGATCGAGGTCCCAAATGAAGATCTCTATTTCAACACGTCGTGGATTTCACCAAGCCGATCCTCGTTACCACTACATCAACATGATCACCAAGTTCAAGAGTATGATTCAGATACGATGCGGAAAGTGTCGACAACGAGTCTCTTCACTCCAAGACCGAAGGAACATCCCCAGATTCCACACAAAGATCAACAGGAAGTACAAAGGCTATCTCTCATACTTCCCGATCCGTTAATCAAGAAGATCGCTTTAGCAAGACCAAAGGCAAAGGCCATCGCCCGTAGTCTTCAAAGCCTCGCCACCAAAGAATCAAAGTTTACTCAAGGGTTAAACCAAGCGGAAAATTACCCGAGTACCTCGACTTCCAAGGAGTTCATCACTATTGGAAACCTGTTGAAGTTAGGACTAATGTTCATAGCTCTAAGTAGTTTATCTTTGCTTTTGTTTTGAACTCGCTCGCCCAAAGCGAAGAGATGTTTTATAGGGTTTAGCTCTTAAATAATTTCTCTTTGTCTTGCCCAAGACAAATGAGTTTGTATTTTAGGGCCCTGTTCATATTGTGAAACATAAATAAAATGCGTTGTTTTGTTTCCACACTCTGTGTTTATTTTCATTTTTACCCTTTTCCGGAAATGATAATAAAAAAACAACATAAAAAAAATCTTCAAAATAAAAAATCATAATGAAAAATTAATCTGCAACACTTTCACATTAACTTTCAAAAAAAAAATGATGATAAAACCTTTTTTTAATCAAACATAAATCAAAAATGCAGATTAAACAAATGGACAAATCCATTGAAAGCAGTAACTCTACACTCTTTCTAAACTTTGAAATTCCCTGTGAATTCGCTGAAGAAGAAGTTGAAGAAGAGATCCCGGATGAAATTTCTAGACTGCTAAAGCACGAGGAAAGGACCATTCAGCCTCACAAAGAACCTCTAGAAGCAATCAACTTGGGTTCTGAGAAAGATGCAAAAGAAATAAATATCGGAGCTTCACTCAACAGCAGTGTCAAAGGCAAACTGATAAGTCTTCTCAAAGAATACGTTGATGTGTTTGCTTGGTCCTACCAGGACATGCCGGGTTTGGATACCAAAGATAGTAGAGCATCACTTGCCGTTAAGACGTAATGTCCGCCATAAAAACTTAGGAGAGTTCATCCGAAATGGTCGAGAAAATTAAAAGGAAGTCCAAAAACCGCCGGTTTCCTTGTCACTTCTGAGTATCCTCAATGGCTAGCCAACATAGTACCTGTATCCAAGAAAGATGGAAAGGTCAGAATGTGTGTTGACTACCGAGATCTGAACAAAGCTAGTCCAAAAGACGATTTCCCACTTCCGCATATCGACATGCTAGTGGACAGCACTGCCAAATTCAACGTCTTTTCCTTCATGGATGGTTTCTCTGGTTATAATCAGATCAGGATGGCTCCCGAAGATATGGAGAAGACATCTTTCATCACGCCATGGGGCACTTTTTGCTACAAGGTAATGCCATTCGGATTAAAGAATGCAGGCGCAACTTACCAGAGGGCAATGACTACTCTCTTTCATGATATGATGCACAAAGAGATCGAAGTCTATGTAGACGACATGATAGCAAAGTCTGACACTGAAGAAGAGCATATAGACTATCTCTTAAAGTTGTTTCAACGACTAAGGAAATTTCAGCTCCGCCTGAATCCTAACAAATGCACCTTTGGGGTAAGATCTGAAAACTCCTAGGTTTCATTGTCAATCAAAGAGGTATTGAAGTTGACCCTGACAAAGTCAAGGCTATTCAGGAAATGCCTACACCACATACGGAAAAGCAAGTAAGAGGATTTCTTGGACGATTGAATTACATCTCCAGATTTATCTCTCAGATGACTGCTACCTGTGGGCCGATATTCAAGCTTCTCCGCAAAGATCAAAAGGTTGTATGGACGGCTGATTGTCAAAAAGCTTTCGACAGTATCAAGGAATACCTGTCAAAACCACCAATACTGATCCCTCCAGTGGAAGGAAGACCATTGATCATATACCTTACCGTACTAGAAGAATCCATGGGCTGCGTACTTGGACAACAAGACGAAACCGGTAAGAAGGAGCATGCCATCTACTATCTGAGTAAGAAGTTCACAGACTGTGAAACTCGTTACTCCATGCTCGAGAAAACATGCTACGCTTTGGTATGGGCTTCAAAACGTCTTCTCCAATACATGATCAATCACACGACTTGGTTAATATCCAAAATGGATCCTATCAAGTATGTATTTGAGAAGCCTACCTTAACCAGGAGAATTGCTCGATGGCAAATGCTACTATCTGAATATGACATCCAGTATCGCGCTCAGAAAGCAGTTAAAGGAAGCATTCTCGCTGATCACTTGGCTTATCAGCCGCTCAACGAATACCAATCTCTCAAGTTTGACTTCCCAGACGAGGACGTTATGTATTTAAAGATGAAAGATTGTGACGAACCGCTACACGGAGAAGGACCAGATCCAGAATCCAGATGGGGCCTAGTCTTCGATGGAGCTGTAAATGTTTTTGGCAATGGAATTGGGGCAGTCATCATCACTCCCGAGGGTTCTCATATCCCGTTTTCCGCCAGATTGCTATTTGATTGCACCAACAACATAGCAGAATATGAAGCATGCATCATGGGTATCGAAGAAGCCATCGACTTGAGGATCAAGATCCTTGATATATATGGAGATTCAGCCCTCGTGATCAATCAAATTAAAGACAAGTATGAAACTCATCATCTTGGTCTAATTCCTTATAGAGATTATGCAAGACAATTGTTGACTTTCTTCAACAAAGTTGAACTGCATCATATCCCTCGAGATCAAAATCGGATGGCAGACGCCTTGGCTACTCTATCTTCCATGTTCAAAGTCAACGATTGAATGATATGCCTAGAATTCGCATCAAACGCCTTGAAAGACCTGCATATGTATTTGCAACAGAAGTAGTCTTCGACGATAAGCCGTGGTTTCACGACATCAAACGTTTCCTTCAAACATGAGAGTACCCACTCGGGGCATCGTACAAGGATAAGAAAACTCTAAGGAGGCTTTCTAGGAATTTCTTCCTCAATGAAGATATTCAATACAAAAGAAACTTCGACATGGTTCTGCTCAGATGCGTCGACAGACAGGAAGCAGACACAATCATCCATGAAGTGCATGAAGGGTCCTTTGGAACCCATTCAAATGGGCATGCAATGTCCAGAAAGATCTTAAGAGCAGGATACTATTGGATAACGATGGAATCTGATTGCTGCAAACACGTTAAAAGATGTCACAAGTGCCAGATCTACGCAAATAAGATCCATGTGCCTCCGACTCTACTCAATGTTCTCTCCTCTCCGTGGCCGTTCTCCATGTGGGGCATCGATATGATTGGAATGATTGAACCAAAAGCGTCCAACGGACATCGCTTCATTCTAGTGGCTATTGACTACTTCACCAAATGGGTCGAAGCGGCATCCTACGCCAACGTAACCAGACAAGTGGTTGTGAGGTTCATCAAGAACAACCTCATTTGCCGATATGGAGTTCCAAGTAAAATCATTACTGACAATGGATCTAACTTGAACAACAAAATGATGAAAGAACTGTGTGAGGAATTCAAGATCGAGCATCATAACTCGTCTCCTTACCGGCCAAAGATGAACGGCGCTGTTGAAGCTGCCAACAAGAACATCAAAAAGATCATCCAGAAAATGGTCATCACTTACAAAGACTGGCATGAAATGCTGCCATTTGCTCTGCATGGGTATCGTACCTCAATACGCACTTCAACAGGGGCAACTCCTTTTTCTCTAGTATACGGCATGGAAGCAGTGCTCCCCGTAGAAGTTGAGATCCCGTCAATGAGAGTTCTCATGGAAACTAAGCTATCTGAGGCCGAATGGTGTCAAAGCAGATACGACCAATTGAACTTAATTGAAGAAAAGCGCCTGACCGCTCTGTGTCACGGACAACTCTATCAAAGAAGAATGAAGAAAGCTTTCGACAAAAAGGTCCGACCTCGTGAATTCCGAGAAGGCGACCTCGTGCTTAAAAAGATTCTGTCTTTTCAAACAGATTCTAGGGGCAAATGGACTCCTAATTACGAAGGCCCATACATCGTCAAAAGAAGCTTCTCTGGCGGTGCTATGACTCTCACAACCATGGACGGCGATGAACTCCCGCATCCTGTGAATGCTGACGCAGTCAAGAAATACTTTGTCTAAAAAACAAAAGAACAGCTCGGTAAGTCGAAAACCCGAAAAGGGCGGCTTAGGCAAAAATGAGCGTCTCGGTGGATTGAAAACCTGAAAAGATCAGGGCAAAAATTAGAGACAATAAACAGAAATTATCCTGATAGATCGAAAACCTGAAAAGGCGATCTAGGCAAAAACAAGGATACAAAATGACAAAGTAATGCAATACCATTTTGTCCACATGAAGAATTTTCCATCAACGGATCCTCAATCAACTCTTCTGAAGCAACAAGCACAGTTGGAATTCAAAGTTGTTAGGGATAGTAGTGGTTATTTGCTTTCAATGTAGCCTTTTCCCAATAAATTATCATTTCCAACTTTTGTAAATAGTTCATGGAATCACGCCTTTGGCTGATTACCATTCTATTCAATAAATTTGAGCCTTGTGCCGTTTGTTTGCAATTCCTACTTTATTCTGTTTTGGAAAATAACGCTTTTATTGTGAAAATCACTTTTTGAAACTAAAATGTTTTAAATGAATTTTTACTTCAAAATTTTGAAACAAAAGCAAAATTCTCCTTTGAAACTATGAACACGGAAATAACTTCAACCGTTTCTCCAAGAGTGTTTCGATCCTCGTTGAGTCGCCAACCCATGCTAGCCTTCTCCTCATCGAATCATCAAAGGACGGTATTCTTATCCAAAAGAATCCCCGATCAAGTTGCCAATAAAATACCTCTCTCGGAAAGTGTAAAACATGCAACTCAAATTCTTCATTAGTGAATATCTGCACCATTGCTGCAATTTTTCACCAAGTATTTGTTCGAACTGTGACGCGGTCCTTTTCCCAAATATCCCTTTAGTGTCTTTGTCAAGTATTGTTAGCATGCATATAACATTCATGACATTCATACATAATAGCATCATTCATTGCATTTTTTTGCATCTCTCAAAATGTTTGCTTCCAAATCACTGGTATAAATCATGCTTACTCATACAGTACAAGTCTGTTCTCAAGAGAATATCTCCAAATGAAAAGATACTTTTTCTTTGTTTCAACGGAGTATTCCCAAACGTAAAGGATATGTCTTCCTTCTTCTCTATCATATTCGCCAGCTGAGATTATCCCTCGTTGGAAACAATGTCTTGATTAACTTCTTTCTCTCCAGTTCATTCCTGGATAGAACACTATCTGTTATTCACAAAGCTGAATACGCAACAACTCATTTCTCAAGATTTACCTTGTTATAGTTATCACTTTGCTGATAATTGGTAACATCTTCTGAATTCATTACCATACTATATCACAAGGTGATAATTGGTAATATCATTTCCATTTACCTTAAACATTGTCACAAAGTCGATGTAAGGTAATCTTTTGTTTCCAAAATGAAATAGATGATCACATTTTTCGTGAATCAATCTTTCCCAACAGGACATATTCACAAATTTCCTTCACGTGTCATTTCTTCGATATCACCGGTGAAACTTTTGTAATCATTTTGCATCATCCGCATTTTTGGTATCTTAGGTCCAAAATTTACAGATTCGATATTTAAGTCTCTTTACACCTATCAAAACGAAGATATTCATCTTCATCTCTCGGTTAAAGAAACTTAAATAGGGCATCTGTCATACCCCAAATTTTGACCTAATATACCACCACATTTGCATTGTTGCATGACTAATAGCTGACAACATTAATGTATAGCACTCATGTCAAAATTAGGGTTTCATCGATTTTCATCTAATTCAAGAGCTAACCAATTAGGGTTTGAGATTTTCTCACTCCATTTGATCTATCTTGATCAAATCATCGCCTTTCAATCCTCGGATATCCATTTTCTTCATCGATCAATCGAGGATCGACCAATTAGGGTTTTGGTCGAGCATAGGCATTCTCTGATTTTTTGAGAAGTGATTGACTTTTTTGGATAGAGATTGGTCATTATATCTTAGATACAACATCTTGACCTAATTTCTGGATTCAAAACATCACAGAGGTTCACGTAATTCATCGATCGTGTAAACATCGATGAAATTTCATCTCGAGTAAAAGTCAAACTTTGACTTTTGGTCAAATTTTTCAAAACAAAACTTTTTCCATCATCAAAATACTTCACATGATCCATCATGATCATAAAAAATCAAGAATTTGGAAAAGTCAACAAAAAGTCAAAAGTTTTCACACTTAGAAAAACTGCCATAGCAATCGAAACTGAAGCTTGGCTTGATTCCTTGGAGTTTTGATCATCCATACACCTTCCATAAACATCATAGGAGTGATCCAAAACAATAACATCTAACTGTAACACGATTTACATCATTTTCCAGTTTTGTTTTCAAGCTCGTGCAGGTGGACTTGAGTAGAGTGATCCAAGCATGCTCATGAAGTTCTAAACACTCATACATCATCCCTAGAGGCCGCTGGTGCTTAAGTGATCAAGAAACAACCACTGGAAACACTCCAGCATCGATTTCGATCTTCACTTTTCCAGGTATAAACACGAACTTGGTTCTCATAACTCTTTGAATCTTTTGACAAAAGCTCTTGGCCAATTGTTTTCTGCACTAATAACGAGTGATAACCCTCAATAAAATCAAACAATCATCAACCACAAGTCATTTAATTTGATTTCTCAGTTTCTAGGGTTCTTCGAGTTCCCAGAAATTCAAACATGATTAACTGAAAATAAATGAAATTAACAAGCATATTCATATTCGTGGTGCAAAACCGATCAAGTTTGATGTTTATTTCACTCAATTTGGTTGAGAAACGAAGATTTGAGCTGGGATTTAACAATCTGAAAATCAAAACGCAAGCCCAAGAATACGCGCGTGTTCTTGGTGTTCTTCAGTATTAAAAATTCAAATTATCCAATATTATGTCTACGCGTGTTTTAATCCACTAACACCTCAAACGCGTTTGGCCTAGTGGTTGTCTGCTTGCCTCTTAGTTCTTTCTGCCACGTGCCCCACCTCAAGGTCATGGGTTCAAAACCCAGCAAGACCAAATTTTTTACAAACTTGTCATATTTTCATGTTTTTTTTATCAAACTTCAACAATTTTTTTAACCAACCAAAACTTCTCATTTTGAGATGATTTTTTGCACACTTGTCATTTAATATATATATTTTATGATTATGTCAAAAAAATCCAAAAATATTTTCTTTTGATTATATTTCAATCGAGCCGAAAACGACGTTCTGAACACTTTTCAAACATCCTTAAAAGGTGAATTTTTCAAGTTTTCAATTCCGATTTTTTTCAAAACTTCTCATAAATGAACTTAACATTTCAAAACATTTTCAAATCATTTTTCAAAACATTTCATCAAACTTGCATCTTTTACCATGATCAATCCGATTTAAGACGATAAAACAAATTCGTTCTTTCTCGAATTTCTCGATCGATCATGGGCCTCCCTTATGGTGTAAGTCCCAATCCTTTATGTACATATTTAGTTTTACTTGTATATCAAATCATCATTGTTAATATTCAAACATAAACAAATTTCTTTCGTTTGTTTTCATTCGTTTGTCTATACGCTGAATCCATTGGTTCTAAAGGAAGGTTTCTCCTGAGCAAAATTTCCTTTTAACCAATGGGCCTCCATCACGGTGTAAGTCCCATAACATTCTTTTATGTACATAATATTTCTTTGTACATATCAAAAACTTTCCAAACACATATAACTTTTTATCTGTACATAATACAGATACTCTTTTGAAAAATACTTTTTACAGATAAACTTTGATCAATCATTTTTGTTTCATCTGTACATTTTACACTGAATGCCATTGGTATTGAAAGGAGCATTATTCCCTGTGAAACTGCTTTCAAATCAATGGGCCTCCCTTACGGTGTAAGTCCCAACCCTCCTATGTACATCCATCTGTCTGTCGTACAAAAACTCGTTCGTACATATTCATTTCCTTGTACACGCTCAAACTTGTGAATAATCAAGTTACGCTGTTTTAAACGTTCGTTTCACGTACACTTGTTTATATTTCATAAACTGTAAATAAACATCATGCATTGTTTATATTTCCTTCATAAACTCCTGTGAATACATATCACACACACACACACTGTTTATACAAACTGTCTAATAATAACATAACAATTAGACTAATCAATAGGTTTCCCAGAGTTTAGCCTCCGCTTGGGCTTCATACAAGACAACTCATCACCAGTTAAGTTTAGCCTCCGCTTGGGCTTCATACAAGATAACTTGTCCCCAGCATGGGTCAGCCTTCTCTTGGGCTTTGTACAAAGAAACTCTCCCACAGAGTTAGCCTCCGTTTAGGCTTCGTATAAGACAACACTGCTGAGTCACCTCCTCTTAGGCTTCGTTCAAAAGAACTCCTCATTGAGTTTAGCCTTCTCTTGGGCATCATACAATGAAAGAGACAGGAAATCTCTTAACAGCCTCCTATTGGGCTTCCAATACAAAGAATCACCCGCGCTAAGATAGAACCCTGAAAGGATGGTTTCCCGGTGAAATCACTTTCAAATTCCCCAATGAGTAAAATTTCCTGGTGAAATTGCTCTTATTCAGAAAAGGATGGTTTCTCGGTGAAATCCTTTCAAGCCAAAGACACCATACCCTATAGCTTCCTCTTGAGCTTCATACAAGGACCTCGATGACCTCGATGACCTCGGAATGCCTCCTCTTGGGCTAACAATACAAGGACCCACGGGCTTCTTAAAAGCATCCCTTTAATCCAATCAATTTATCCTTGAGATTTAGACATCTATCATCTCTATGGAAGAAGTATCTTATCTATCACATCACATACAATCAAAACTTTTCAAACTCTTTTAAATTCTTTTCAAACAAAACGTCTATTAAAAAGAAGTGGTAACGCTTGTACACTCAAGCAAAGCACCCAATACTTACAAAGAATCAATCATCTTTTTAAACATCTTTCTTAAACATGTAAGTGGTAACGCTTGTACACTCAAGCAAAACACCTAATACTTACGACGAAAGATTTTTATCAATCAAACTTTTTTCAAAATGTATGTGATGAAATAGATTAGATACATTTTTCATTAAGATGACATTTGTCTGTCTCTTACTAACATCCCGTTTCTTTCCACTAGCATAAGTGGGAACTACGATTGCTCTGACTTTCTCAACATCCTTTTGAGAATACGAGGAACAAGGTCTCATCCTTGCCTAGCAAATTTCTATCTCCTCGCACCAAACAAACCATAGAACTGAGATCCGAGCTACAAATGCTCGATTCCCACTAGGGATATGTATGCGTAAGATCCATGATCTTTGCGAGCACAATAATAACAAAACCTAGAATCCCACATAATCATTTCTTAAAATCCCAAAGGAGAAACTTTCCCAATCATAGAAATAGCAATTAAAACATACAAACATATCAAACGTTTCATATATAAAGTCAGATAACTACATATATTTAGGGTGCTCCATCTATTCCCTTTATATAACAATCCCCTTACTCAGAATCTCCCCAATGCGTTATGTCTAGTTTGCGCTAGTCGTTACGCATACCAATATCAATTGAGGGTATTTCAGCTTTCCCTTTTCATAATCATTAAATCATCTTTCTTGTGTTGAAAATAATAAAGCTTGATGCTCATGGCATCTTTATAAACAAATCAAAAGATTTAAATCGTTGCGTGAAGATCCGAACTCACGTCAGATCCTCGTGCGTCACCTTTAACGCGAATGCATTTGCAATCTGGGCATTTTGAGGGTTTATTTACCTCTATTGATAACATATATTGATAACACTTATAGATGTTGTCGTTCTAATTTCCTACACTCTTGCGTAATATCAAACATGTATTAAGCCTTCAACTGGTCTGATTAAACTGCTTCAGTGGCCGTATATATGGAGTTATTTCATGCAAGACCTGCTGCTGTTGATTTGCAACTGACAAGAGAACAGGTGAGCTTAAAAGAATGGCCATTGAACGACTACATAAGGGAATGCTGGATCACATATTACTGTGTAGTTAAATGATGCTAAGTAGTAGAAGCTTTGGTCGTTGTTAGTCAAATTAAGTGAAAAGGTAATCATGTATCAAAAATAGGTATGAATGTGTGAAATTATTTTTTGTATATGCTAAAGGCATCAATGGTGCCATGTATTATTTTGGGCTCTAATTATTGTTTGGGTTCTATTTGATTTTTACACACTTAAAATTTATATATTATGAGATATTTTTACTTTGAAATTCTTAGCCAATTTCTTTTCATATTATTATGTATGAAGCAAATATTTATCCAAAGTGAAGCAATATTCATGTTTATAAAAAGATGCATACTAAAGTAAATATTTATATATAAAATTATATAATTAATTTTATAATAAATAATAAAACCGCATTATATTATTTATTGATATGCCTTAAGCTATTTTAATAAATTATCTTATTTAAATTATTAAAATAAATAGTAAAATTTGTATCAAATATCACAAATTACTTTTAATCTATAATTAAATCACTCTATTATATTTTTGGAATTGTATTTTTAAATTATTGAGTGACTATTTAGATATATAATTAGGAAAATAAAACAAATTTTATCATTATTTATATATTTTTATTTGTATTATTTATATAAAATATTCTTTTATAGATAATAGATTAAATTGTTTTAATTAATATTATATATTAACATAAACAAATTATACCTCACACAATTATGTGTGTATTCGATAAACACAATTTTCATTTATACTCATTTATAATATTAACCTTCATTAAGATTAATTAAATATTTTTAATACCTTAATGATCATTTTAATTGAAAGGCTTTTGATTTTTATTTATTGTTCTTCTATTTTTAATAATTATGAAAAGGTAGAGTTTGGGCTAATATGTATAAATTGTTCACTAATTGTCATAAAAAAATTGACATTTTAATGACATTTATGTTATATTTTTTATGAATAAAGAAAAAGAACAGATTAAAATACATATTTAAAGAAATAACTATAGTACTATATTTAAAAAATAACTATAGTATTATGTAATTTGATTTTTTTGTTGACCATTACATACAAAAAAATCTATTTAATACATAAAATTAGAATGAGTTCTTTGGCAAGTTTGCCAAGTCTCATTCTCTCATGACTTCTTCTATTTTTATTTTGGCTATAAATGAAAATTTTCAATTAATATAATTCTATTATTTTAATTTTAATTTTTTATGTCTCTCATGAATATCAAGACACAGATACAACGTTCTATACATGGATAGTTTTTTTTTAATTTTAATTTTTTATGTCTCTGATGAATATCAAGACACAGATACAACGTTCTGTACATGAATAGTCATTCAATTTCCACCGGCAATCAATTTTTCGACTGCCCTATGCAACCGTTCACTTCATTTCCTCTTCCCTAATTATCATGTTTTCCTTCTACTGCTTCACATTCTAATCTCGATTTCTCAACAATTAATTTTTTCTATTTTCCAAAACCTGATTCATCTATTCTCCATTTTTCAAACCCTATTTTATTTCTCCATCCAATCCCAGATCCATACATTCACGGAGGAAGAATAAGATGAATATAAAGAGCCATGGATGAACAACAACGTCCAATGGAATCATTGGACTTTCATGACCGAAGAGGAGAGTAAAAACCATGGATCGGAATTGGAGCGAGTACAACTACAAAACAAAGGAGTTAAGAGAATACAAAGCGGATATATTAGGTCACCCGTTTTATGATCAGTTGTTATCGCTCATGTTTCGTGTCTCCGAAATGCGACGTCGGTGGACCGTCTTCCGAGAATTGATGCTCAACTTTAACAAAATCAACGCGTTCTTCACAAATTCTCTTCCATTGGAGCTTGGTTACTTTATGGTAATTCTTTTCTTCCTTTAAACCCTCACTCTCTCTCTATCTCTTCTTAGTTGATTTTGAAAATCTTCTTTTGCAGCTATGTCTTTCAAAATAGTTCATTTCCCTGATTTGATGATGCATTAATTATGTCTCTATTAGCTAAAATATGAAACTGCATTAGTTATGTCAAAGTTGATGGAGTTTTTCGTTACAACACTGATAATGGTGTGAGAATCAAAACATGACAGGTAAGTTTCCAGGTAACTGTAACATTTTCATTCCAATTTATATGTGATTCAGTTATATTTTGATTGAAAATGTGTCCAATCCAATAATAATAAATCAATCATAGAATATAATAAAGCAAGATGAGTTCTTTGAATCAATCATATAATAAATCATTCATATGTTGGTTGATACAAAGAAGATTTTAATTAGCTGTTTTTTTCCAACATATTTTTGAATTATTCTTTTAGTTTACATGACCCAGAATCAACAATTAGATTATTCTACTGTATCAAATTCTTTCATCATTTGAAATCCATGTCTGTTGTTCTTAACTGTCAGATTATAGAAAATAGAATTGGTAATTTTGTTAGGTGTTGATTCATAAATTCCAACTTTGGAACTTGCTGGAAAAAATGTTGCGATTTAGACAAGATGTAGTTCGCAGAACACGACTAAATTTCAGTTGTAAATATTCAACTAAATGCGGCGGTAGCTGCGCGAATGTAGTCGAAATAATTTGAAAGGATTAAGATCTCAATCCTGTTCGTAGACATTTGCAATCTAGGAATTTTGAGGGTTTATTTACCTCTATTGATAACATCTATTGATAACACTTATAGATGTTGTCGTTCTAATTTGCTACACTCCTGCGTAATATCAAACATGTATTAAGCCTTCAACTGGTCTGATTAAACTGCTTCAGTGACCGTATATATGGAGTTATTTCATGCAAGACCTGCTGTTGTTGATTTGCAATTGACAAGAGAACAGGTGAGCTTAGCGAAGGGAATGTTGTATCACATATTCTTTGTGTAGTTAAATGATGCTAAGTAGTAGAAGCTTTGGTGGTTGTTAGTCAAATTAAGTGAAAAAGGTAATCATGTATCAAAAATAAGTATGAATATGTGAAATTATTTTTTGTATATGCTAAAGGCATCAATGGTGCCATGTATTATTTTGGGCTCTAATTATTGTTTGGGTTCTATTTAATTTTTACACACTTAAAGTTTATATATTATGAGATACTTTTACTTTGAAATTCTTAGCCAATTTATTTTCATATTATTATGTATGAAGCAAATATTTATCCAAAGTGAAGCAATATTCATGTTTGTACAAAGATGCATATTAAAGTAAATATTTATATATAAAATTATATAAATTAACTTTATAATAAATAATTAAACCGCATTATATTATGTATTGATACGCCTTAAGTTATTTTATTAAATTATATTATTTAAATTATTAAAATAAATTGTAAAATTTGTATCAAATATCACAAATTACTTTTAATCTATAATTAAATCACTCAATTATATTTTTGGAATCGTATTTTTAAATTATTGAGTGACTATTTAGATATTTAATTAGGAAAATATAACAAATTTTTATCCTTATTTATATATTTTTTATTTGTATTATTTATGTAAAATATTATTTTATAAATTTATATCTTTTTTTCGTATCAAATTGTTTTCAATTTTGAATGAGATGAGGTTTCGCGCTTTGTGAATCATCCGGGAATCTATTTTTTCTTTATTCTTTTGACCCTAATATTTGGAATTGGCTTCGAGACATGTTGAACATCCAGTTTGATATTTGTAGCTCGGAGGATTTCCTTAAAATTTTACCGTTGAATTGGTTTGCACAAGCTGTTTCGGTGGTTACTGCTAGCGTTGTGAACATTTTCTACCAAGTTTGGAAAGCCCGCAATCTTTCTAGATTTGAAGACAAGAAAACTTAATGGAAAATTTGTGTGAATTAACGTAGTTTTCTTTCGTAAATATATATTCGGGTCCCCTTCCTTTTTGTTTAATCATAGACTCAATGAACCGAACTTTTGCTTATTAAATTTCCAAGAAATTAAAGAATGACCAAAGAAGAAACAATAGACTGGAATGGTTCATCCCGTATGTAAAGATAAAACACAATATAACAAATCATTTAGTTAATAAAGTTATAAAATAAAGATTAGATATATTAATTATTTATATTTTATATTATTTTTAATTTAATATATTTTATATACATGTCTTAAAAATTGTGTGATTCAACCACTTTAATATTATATATATTAGTCATGATAATATGTTATTCCCCATTCTTCATGGTTTAAGTATGACTTTAGAAGTCGTATATATTATATGAGAATGAAAATAATGGTTTAAGTATGACTTTAGAAGTCGTATATATTATATGAGAATGAAAATAATAATATTTCTAATTACATTTAAGTATTACTGTATTTCTCCTTAAAATGGTAATTTTTGAAGGTTATTATATTCTCCAAAACTTTAGTTTTTGCTGGAAAGTTAAGATATAATTAATAACTCTTTTTTCATTCGCACCCCTTTTGAAAACGTAAAATATAATGTATTATTTTTTTTTGTGTGTGGTAAATATGCATAGAGTGAAAATTAGATATTAGATGTATGCAAAGTAACAAATAATTAATTTGTAATGAAACATCATTGCATAAAAAATATTTCATTCATTTTACATTAACTCTTTTATATTATTTTTATAAATCTATCTCCTTGTTGCACACGCAAAAGGAAAAAGCAAAATACATTGTTGTGAACTCAAAAATACTTTGTTAACAAAATTATTTTTTATAATAACTTAAAACTATTAAAATAATTAAAAAAATATATTTTTCAAAATTTACTTTATGTTTTAAAAATATATTGTGAAAATGTAAAATCTAAAATATTGTAACAAAGGAACTGCAACAAAATCTAAGATCATCCATATCTAAAATTAGAAATCTAAATTAATGGTAACGGTCCAATAAAACATTTAATTAATGGAATATTTTCATTCATCTATAAAATTGAATAACCCATCAACCATATAAAATTGAATAATTATAATATGAAATTGAATAACCCATCAACTATCTTGTTTATATAAAATTGTATATTTTCAAATTAATAGATTTAAATCTTTTTTCCGATTAAATTGTTTTCAATTTTGAATGAGATGAGATTATAGTTTGAATATGAGTTAATGAGTTAAATTGTCACGAGTTTCATTTAAAAATTTATTTTAAAATATGATGTATTCACTAAACAATTATGTAATTGGATAATTTATTTGGGAAACTTAGAAAAAGAAATCCAACAAAGCCATAAAAGAACAGTGCACATTTCATTAGAGGTTGATAATGCTAAACTGTTTGTTTCATAAGTGTTTCCTTCCTAGAGAGATATTTTCTTTTCTCTCTAGAAAATTCTCTCAAATATATCAGATTTAATGGTGGTCGCCTCCCATTTTTATGGTGGCTTTCATCTTTTATCCTCATGAAAGAATTTATCTCTTTCTTTCAACCTCACTCTCATGTTTCTACAGATCTAAGTCACTCATCAGACACACTCATTTTCTACGACGGACCAAAATCGCCTTTCTCAATTCAAATGGTCGCCGCCAGAGCCACCACTAATAAGAGATGGAAAACTTGATAACTTTTCTCTTAGTATTACAAAATCAAAAATGGTCGGTGTAATCTATTTACTGTATCTGTTCCAACAACTATGATGTTGGAAACTTTTCGCCCTTCCCAAAGCCGTTATAAATCTTTTAGACGTTGCAGTTTATTACTCTATCGTATTTTGCTGCGTTGTTTCAGTTGTCTATATTTTGCTTTTGTCTTTTGGATTTAAGTCTGCACTCTAGCTTAGTTTATGATTCAACTATGTTTAATGTATTTTATATTCATGTAATTTTTACTTTTAGAGATGTTCTATATCTTATGCCTCGTGATCTTTGTAATATCTATTTATTTTTCGATTAACGGAATAATGTTTACTGTAAAAAAAATACCAATGTTATCAGTGCTCTTTTTGCACTAATTAAGAGTTATTAAATACATTATAGGGCTGCTAATATTTATTTGAAAATAGATGTTAGTTATTTAAAGTAATAATTAAAATAGAATAAAATTCAAATGTTGCAAGTTGTTGACTCAAAAAATTTATTCGTCATAAATAACACTTTGCTTATTTGATTTCCAAGAAATTAAAGAATGACCAAAGAAGAAACAATAGACTCAAATGGTTCATCGAGTATCTAAAGAAAAAACACAATATAACAAATCATTTAGTTAAAAAAGTTATGAAATAAAATTAGATATATTAATTGTGTAGATTTTATATGATTTTTCATTTAATATATTTTATATACATGTCTTAAAAACTGTCTGATTCAACCACTTAAATTTTATATGTATGAGTCATGATAATATGTTATTCCCCATTTTTCATGGACTAAAGTATGACTTTAGAAGTCGTATATATTATATGAGAGTGAAAATATTAATATTTCTAATTACATTTAAGTATTATTGTATTTCTCCTTAAACGGTAATTTTTGAAGGTTTTTATATTCTCTGCAACTTTAGTCTTTACTGGAAAGTTAAGATATAATTAATAATTCTTTTTTCATTCGCATCCCCTTTTGAAAACCTAAAATATATTGTATTACTTTTTTTTCCTGTGGTAAATATGCTTAAATGTAACATCCCTATTTATTAGTATAAGAATGTATATTTATTGGAGAAGAAAATGTTATTAGTTATTATTGGACCAAATGGCAAACTTGTAAATGTGGCTTAGTTGAAGGGCAATGTGGGTACTATACATTTTTTTTGCATGGAATCTTATGAGTAGGTGGGATTTGGTGAGTAAAAATTAGATTTTTTTATAAAGGAGAAAGAGAGGAGGAAACATCATGTTCTTATTTTGATATCCATTTTCGCAACTTTGGAGCAGCGCCCACATATCAGGCCATATCTCCTAGCTCACCACACGGATTGAGGTGATTCCGGACTTTTCAGAAAGCTCACGAAATTCTCTATAATCTGGATATATGGTTCGTTCTACATGATCGTGAGGAAAGAGATAATCATGTTTGAAGATGGAGGTTTGAAGCTGATGTTGTAGGGAGAACTCATGAAGCAGCCTTCTATTAGCTGGCAATTTCGATTGGATAAAATTAGCAGAAGTAAGTGATATTTCGAATCAACCTGGGAGAAGAAGATTTTTATTAATAATAAATGTTGGTGAAATATAAAGACATTTTTTCTGAAAAGAGGGATTCTTCGAATGCCAGTGTTGGAACGGTCCAGACAGAGGATTAAGTTGAAATTCAAATGAATATAGAGTTTGAATTTCAAATAAGGTCAAGGATTCGAATTTTAAATAGAAGCGCCATTTTGGAGGACGCGTGGAGGCCAGTGAACGAAGGAGGTTTTCATGTCTCAAACGTGGCGCAATGTTAAAGTAAGACCGTTATGGTCGATTCACTATAAATAGGTGTTCTTATGTTAGATTTTGTGTGTTCATTTTATATACTAAAAATTCTCAAACACTCAAACTACCGTAACTGAAGGGAAACGAGTCAAGGAGACAAAATGTACGTTATGAACATCATAATCCTTTACAATTTAAATACAAGTTCTTTTATATTCATTTCCAGTTTACTGCACTTTTATTCTTAGAGCCTTTTGATTTCCTTTTAATGTCCTTATTTTACTTGCCTTTAAACACATTCATTTCTTCAGAAACTGCACTTTTACTTTTATCTTTTCATTCAAAACATTTTACGTGTCCAGAAACTTTTACCTTTTAAAGAATCTTTATCCTTACATTCAATTATCAAAACTTAAGTTTAAATTCGAAGTCTTTCTTTATACAGTCAATATATTTCCATAATTCAATTTTAGAGAAGTTCCTTAAGAATCAATTGAGATCATGGGTTTGAACATAAGAATCTATTATGACACATGTGTCCTAGGATCAATCTAGTCGATCCTGCAAGTAACCAATAGTAATTAGTAAAATTGAAGACTAGCGGTTGTTTACTAGAAATCATCAAACAAATTGGCACACCGGGACAGTGTCATATTAGAAACCGTTTATCAAAACTGTGTGAAAATTGTAGATTCTGAATACATGTTGGTATATAAACCTTCGAAGTGGTAAAATAAAAGACAATAATCTATATATACCCAGAAGACAACGTACCAAAACAATGACTAACACAACTAGCCAAGATAGGGGACAGAATCCCCCACATGGGGCTTCAACAATCGTTTCAAGTTCGATTGATGCCTCTAGTACCATCCCTGCGGGTAGTTCGAATACGCTCCCAGTTAGTACATTAGAAATACCGCCTATCATTTCATCAGGGAAAACTGTGCCACACTCGGGGAGTCAATTGTATTCAACTCCTACTAGGCCTCCAAGTTTCGAACCTTTCAGGCCCAGAAATCCCCCATATGGGATGCCAACTTCGTTCATGGCAGGATTGCACAATGCATCCACTTCGTCCCCAGTCCAAGGGTCTAGTTCAGGAATGAACCATTTGGGTACAAACTCCCAAAACTTAGGAAATTACACCCATTGCCTACCCTCACAACTAACAATCAAACGCTAGGCAATGATGGATGATAGTCACCATGATATGGGGAGTCTTAGCCCGTGAAATGAATGCTATTTTTGTCCTTTAATTCGAACATAAATAGAACAAACCAAGAAAATGCAGTTCGATGTCTAGAATAGCGATTTCTTTGGTGCCCTCGATGCGCCTATGAGACGAGGGTAACCCAGTGGTGATTCGAAATGAAGAACCCACACTGAATGTATTCACCCCCATACGAGTGGTCGAAGAGAGAAACGTAGGGGCAAGATTGAGGAAACAAGACGTTCAGGAAGATCAGAACGAACAACCTAGACAAATAGTGGTTGTTAACAGAGACCAAAATGCAGACGAAATTGTCCATAGGGTTAGAAATGACAATTTGGTGGCAGAAAATAATCTAACCACTATGATAGAGAGAATAATGGCCCAGAATGGTTTAAATTCAGGATTTAGAAGGCCAAATTACACATCTCCAATTGTAGGTTACGTTCTGCAAACAGAGTTACCCAGGGGGTTCAAAGTCCCTAAATTCACGAAATTTGCTGGTGATACGAGTTAATCAACGGTAGAGCACATAGCAAGATATTTAACCGAAGCAGGAGATATATCCAATAATGAAAATCTTTGAATAAAATATTTTCCAAGTTCTCTAACAAAGAACGCTTTTACTTGGTTCACCACCCTACCCCCTGGATCTGTGGATACTTGGCCCTATTTGGAAAGGCTCTTTCAGGAACAATTTTACATGGGTCAATCTAAAATTAGTTTGAAGGAATTAGCAAGTATTAAAAGAAAATTCACAGAACCAATAGATGACTATCTAAATAGGTTCCGATTGTTGAAATCTAGATGTTTTACAATAGTGGCCGAACACGAATTGGTCGAAATGGCTGCAGGAGGTCTGGATTATTCCATTCGAAAGAAACTGGATACACAGTACCTCAGGGATATGGCCCAATTAGCAGATAGAGTTCGACAAGTCGAAAGGCTAAAAGCTGAAAAGGCTAGGGCTAGTAAAAATCATAAGAAAGAAAGAATAGCTTATATAGAGGCAGAAGGGGAAAACATAGATGACTCTCAAGATCCATATGATTTCGATCAGTTCGAAATAGATCTTGCAGAATTAAAAGAAGCGCCCCCTTACACTTGCAAAGTTTTGCTTCCTTCTAATGGAAAAGACACTGTCGAAAATGAGAGGAATGATAAATTTCTAAGAAAATATATACTTTTGATATAACTAAATGTGATGAAATCTTTGACCTGCTTGTTAAGGATGGCCAGTTAATAGTTCCTCCCAACCTTAAGATTCCTCCATTGGAACAAAGGAAGAAGAGGGGTTTCTGTAAATACCACAACTTTCTAGGCCACAAAACCTCACAATGTTTTCTTTTCAGGGATTTGATATAAAATGCAATCAAGGATGGTAGGCTAAAATTTTCAGACAAAGGGAAGAACCCCATGAAAGTGGATACAGATCCGTTGCTGATGGCGGAGACCAATAATGCTGAGCCTTTGGACATCAACATGGTCGAAATTGCTGAGAACAAGGTTCAATCGAAGGTGGAGTTCGAAGAAGATGGGGGCTTCGTGTTAGTTAAGAGCAAGAAGGAGGTTACTGATGGCCTTCCAAAAGTGCTCAAAGCAAATTTACTAAAGGAAGCAATGCAGGCTGCTGAAGGCCAAAGTGTTGTTGACAAGAGTTTGACTGAGGCTACTGAAGGTCTCAGGGTGAAATTCAAAGGGTCGAATGATGACCAAATGCCGGGAGTGAACATGGTGGATTTTAGTAGCCCTACCGAGATGGAAGAAGTGGAGCGATGCTTGGAGAAAGAAAGAGAACAAAGAAGAGAAAGCTTGCCAAAGAAGGATGCGAGCCTACGCGAATACCTGTTTCACTGTCACAAGAAGAACCAGGACAAGTTGATGTGCCCAAGGTGCAGCATCATTTGTAATCCCAGAATTGCTGTTGAATTCGAGAGGGCCCAGCGTGAGCGAACAGGGGTCAATTGGAGGCAAGATAATCAGTTGTACAGAGTCTACCCAAAGGCTGATGAGAGTCTGCTAGAGTTTCTAGTTCGTTGCCACAAGATTGGCATAGAATGTTTGATTTGTCCCAGATGCGCAGCGGTTTATGATAAAGAGATGTTTGAAGCATTCGAAAGAATCCCATTCGCTTCAGGTTGGGGGCACCAAGGTGGAATACCTTCGAATCACGCTGATGCTGGCAGACCCATGCTGAGAAGGCCAGATAGTCCCTATCCTAAGGGAGCGAAGAGAGTGTCTTTCAAATTACCCGCAGAGATTCCTACTGATAGGTGGCTGCAAGTAAAGTCGACAAGGAAAGGGTAAATGGCGGCTACGATCAAGGCAAGGACGCAATGGCGATGTGAGACAATTTAATTCGTAAGAGAGGAGATCAGGTTGAAAACTACAAAGGTAAAACCCTATGTCTCGCTCTCAATGGCGCAGACACCAACGAAATAAGAAGGCTGAAAAGGAATCGAAGTCTATGGAAATTGGAGAGTCTAGCACTAACAATCCAAAATCTGACCAAACTGGGGCAAACCTCCGTCCGAAGTTATTCTCACCAAAAAAGGAAACTGAAGAAATAAAGCACAAAAGGAGATTACAAACGAAGAAGATTTAATGACCGATGATTTTGAATCAGAAGGGGAGTCTTTCTTTAATGCTAATTGTAATGTAGTATCAGTGTTGCCTTGTGAATATAACCAGGATACAGAGGTGTGTGTTGGAGAAGAAACTGACGAAGAAGAAATGGCCAAACACCGGCTAGTGTGTTACTACGTGATGAATAACGGAGCAGTCGAAGAACAAAATGCCTTATTCGAAGAGAAGGAATGAAAAATCACCTTAAACCCTTATTTATTAGAGCTAAAGTAGAGCAGCACGGAGTGAACAAAGTACTGGTTGACGGTGGAGTTGCTGTTAACCTGATGCCCAGATTCATGCTGAAAAGGATAGGGATGCAGGATTCAGACGTTCGACCTCATAACATGGTGCTCTCAAATTATGAAGGTAAAGTTGGTAAGACATTGGGGGTGATACAAGTAAATCTAACAGTTGGTTCCCTTACCAGACCAACCATGTTCATGGTTATAGCTGCAAAGGCCAACTATAATTTGCTACTAGGCAGAGAATGGATCCACGTAATTAGGGCAGTGGCTTCTTCAATGCATCAAAGATTGGTATTATGGAGAGATGATGGAATAGTTGAAAATATAGAAGCGGACCAGAGTTATTATATGACGGAGGTTAATCATGTAGATAAGAGAAATTTCGACCGCAACATGGCCAACATTGGGCCATGCAATCCACCTGAGGAATACTTCGAACCAAATGAAAATGCCTATTATTCTCTAACACTTCATCCCAATGGGTTTCAATGGGATAGGGAACTGATGTGGGATGGACAGGAAGTTGAGGAAGAAGGCGAGACTTCGACGATGCGGCCAACTGGCTGGGGGAACGAAGGCTACTATGACTGAGTCAAATTACTATCAGAAGATTTCGACCTATTTGGCTGAGAATAAGAGAAAGACAGCTCTCGAAGCCGAAATACAAAACATGGCTGTTAAAGCCATAGGTACAAAAGCAAAAAACAAAGCAGAAATAGCAAGTCCTGAGGGCAACTATTTACCCCCACCCAATGATGGACAAACTTCCACACCAATGGATCAACGGCTAGACGCTATCTATGATCAAGAGCCCTTAGGGTTCGAAAAGGATCCGGAATCAACAAATGCTAAAATGTTGGCTCAAGACCCTTTGGAGGAGGTTAATATTGGGGGTGGAGTCGAAAAGAAAGTGACGTACATTAGTGCGAAACTCAGTCCCAGTTTGAAACATAAGGTGATCGAAATGCTTAAATTAAATAAAGATTGTTTCGCCTGGGACTACGACGAAATGCCTGGTTTAAAAAGGGAACTGGTGGAACATAGGCATCATATCAAGGATGGCAAGAAGCCCATCAAGCAGATGCCTAGAAGATTCGCACCAAAGAATCCTTTCAAGATAAAGGCGAGATAGAGATTACTCCGTTGCAAGTTTATCGTGACCACAAGGTACATTGAATGGCTTGCTAATATCGCACTGCTATTAAGAAAATGGTTCTTTACGATTTGCATAGACTTTAGGGATCTAAATCGCCACCCTAAAAGATGAATACTCTATGCCTATAGCGGAAATGTTAATTGATTCTGCTGCGGGCTATGAATACCTGAGTATGCTAGATGGTTATTCTGGATATAATCAGATTTTCATTGCTGAGTATGATGTCCCCAAACAAATGCTGATGCCCAGGCGCTTTACGCACCTATGAATGGGTAGTAATGCCCTTTGGTTTAAAAAATGTTGGGGCAGCATACCAAAGAGCAATGAACACTATTTTTCATGATTTCATTGAGTCATTTATGTTGATTTATATAGATGACATAGTGGTCAAATCTGTTTTTGATGAGGATCATTTAAATCACCTGAGCCAATCATTCGAGAGAATGAGGAAACATGGCTTGAAAATGAATCCTCTTAAGTGTGCTTTCTTTGTGCAGGCAGGGGATTTCCTTGGCTTCGTGGTCCACAAGAAGGGAATCGAAACCAACTTGAATAAAACGAAGGCCATTATGGAGACGAAGCCTCCTTCTACAAAGAAAGAGTTGCAATCACTCTTGGGTAAAATCAACTTTTTGAGGAGATTTATCTCTAATCTGAGTGGGCGAACTCAAGCTTTCTCTCCACTGCTGCGTATAAATCAAGGGAATTTCGAATGGACGGAACAACATCAAGAGGCATTTGAAAAGATCAAGACTTACCTGATGCACCCTCCGATCCTTGCACTCCCTTCTAAAGATAGGCCAATGCGACTCTATATCTCTGCCTCTAATGTAACTATAGGTAGTATGTTGGCCCAGGAAAACGAAGATGGCGTCGAAAGAGCCATCTATTATATTAGTAGGGTCCTAAATAAAGCAGAGACTAGGTATAATAGTATAGAAAAACTATGTCTTTGCCTATATTTTTCTTGTACAAAACTCAAGTATTATACTAAACCTACTGATGTCTATGTTTCATCTCACTTTGATGTTATTAAACACATTTTGTCGAAACCAATCATGCACAGCAGGATTGGTAAGTGGGCTTTAGCGCTCACTGAATATAATTTGGCCTTCAAGCCTTTACAGGCTATGAAAGGACAGGTTGTTTCAGATTTCATTGTTGACCACTCCGTGAATTAAAATTTCGCATTAGATTATGTTGAGATTCAGCCATGGAAATTATATTTCGATGGGTCAACACATAAAAATGGAAGTGGCGTTGGAGTATGTATCATTTCGCCTGAAGGAATTCCAACAAAGTTCAAGTATTGTTGGAAGGCCCTCATTGTTCGAACAATGAAGCCGAGTATAAAGCATTGATTGCTGGACTTGAAGCTTTGTTGGAATTGGGGGCAACCAGAGTAGAAATTAGAGGAGACTCAGAGTTAGTCATTAAACAAATAACCAAAGAATACAAATGTATCAAAGAAAATTTGATCATGTATTTTGTTATTGCTAATAGATTAATTAAGAAATTTGAATATGTGGATTTAAAACATATTCCTAGAGTTGATAATCAAGAGGCAAATAACTTGGCTCAAATAGCTTCAGGATATAGGATATCAAAAGAAAAACTCCAATACCTCGTAGAAACAAGAGGTAGAATAATGGCTACTAAGTTATCACCATTAGACTTAGAGAATTAAATTGGGTTATGGGCCGTGAAGAATTAAGTATTAAGCATAGATGCTTTAGCGTACACTGATTGGCGGAATCCCATAGTGAATTATTTGAAAGATCCTTCAGTGAGTACAGAAAGAAAGGTCAAATACAGAGCATTATCTTATGTGTTAATAGGAAATGAATTGTTTAAGAAAACCCCAGAGGGACTATTACTCAAGTGTTTAGGGGAAAACGAAGCGTATCTAGCCTTGTCCAAGATATACATGAGGCATGGGCACATCAAGGTGTCACAAAATGAAGTGGCTTTTGTTCGACACGGAATGTATTGGCCCACTATGCTCAAAGACTGTATAGAATTTTCCAAAGGTTGCGAAGAATGCCAAATTCATGCAGGCATTCAACATGCTCCAGCAAGCGAATTACATTCGATTGTTAAACCTTGGCCTTTTAGAGGATGTGCATTAGATTTAATTAGCAAAATTCGACCGACATCATCCAAAGGATGTAGATATATTCTGTGGGTATAGACTATTTCACAAAATGGGTCAAGCAATTCCTTTAGTGAATGTAGACCAAGAAGCTATTATAGAATTGATCCAAGCAAATAATTTACAAGTTTGGGATACCGTAGTATCACAACAGATCGTGGTCTTTTCACAGACTAAAAATGCAAGATTTCGCACAAGAAATGGATTCAAATTGCTTACGCCAACACCTTATTATGCCCAAGCAAATGGTCAAGTAAAGTACCAATAAAGTCATAATAGGTTTGATAAAGAAGCATGTAGGTCGAAAACCAAAAATTGGCATAAACCCTCGGACCAAGCTCTATGGGCATGTCGAACATCTCCTAAAGAGGCAACGAATACTACTCGCTTCGACTTACATTTGGACACGACGGTGTTACCAATGAATACATCTACAATCGTAATCCAAAGACAAAACGAAATACCAATGACCAATATTAGGAAATGATGATGAATGAGTTAGTAGATGTAGATGAAGACAAAGCATGCTTTGGAAGTTATGAGAGAAGCAGAGAGAGAGTAGCTAGAGCATATAATAAAAGAGTTAAAAACAAGGTATTCTCAACTAATGATCTAGTATGGAAAGTCATTTTACCTATGGATAAAAAGAACAGATTCTTAGGTAAATGGTCACCCCATTGGGAGAGACCTTTTCGTGTTTTGAAAATATTTTCGAATAATGCTTATGAAATAGAGGAATTAGCAGAAGATAGGAGAATCTTAAAAGTAAATGGGATATACTTAAAAAGGTATAAACCATACTTGCAAGAAGTTCGAATTACTTCAGAATAATTAGATGCTGGGATAAATAGAGCCAAGAGAGTATTACATAAATACCAAAATCAGTTATGTTCGAATTACAGGAATACATAAAAAGAATCTTTAACATTTCCAGGAAGTAAAAGGAGCGTCTTGTCTCAACCTAGCGAGCTTGTTTTTGCATAAGTTGATTCTACATTGATTCGCATTTCTGATGCCTTCGAGCTCCTTAATCTCTTGGTCTATCCCTTCAGCCATCTCCATTTGTTGAAGACTTTGTGTGACTAGATTTGCAATCCCTTGGTCATCAACAAATTTCAAAGTTGTTTTCAAAGTTGTCTGCTCATTTTTTGCATCCTCAATTTTCTGTTTGAGCTCTTCAATCTGAGACTCCCAAAACAAGATAGATCGATCCAAAATGTCATGCCTATTTTTGGCTTGGTTTCTTGCAAGCTCTAAAGCTTCTGCTTGTTCAGTAAGCTTCGAAGTCTGGTCATACGCTTTAGATAAAGCTTCTTGCTTGGTTCGAATTTTAGCCTCGATACCATGTGTCCTGATATATGCAGTGTTAACTTCATCAAGCAAGAGTTGCAGATCATAAATAGTCTCAGCCACATCAGATGGACAAATACGGAGGTCTATTTGCGACAGCAAATTCTTCATCGAAAAATAGGCCCCAGGATTATCTTGTAAGATAGTGAAGATATCAGCCTGAAGGATAGTCTTGTTAACTTCCTGAAGAAGTTGGTCAAGAGAAGTAAGAGGGATATCCTCCTTCGATTGGCTCGAATCTCCAGATTGAGTTTTGATCGAAGAGGGACCCCGTTGGGCTAACATCAACTTGAGGTACTTTAAGGGATTGCTCTTCTTCATCTCCTCTTTTTGTTCTTCAGATAAGGTTGGAGGGGTTGGTTTGGTAAAAACAGTCTCAACAGGATCAGGAACTTCTACTTCTACCTGCATCCCATCATCCTCAGCTTCTACTTGCACCTCCTCATTTTCATCTTCTTGCATCCCCTCATCTTCAGCACCATCTGCAAAGTAATGGCTCACAGATTTGTGTCGTTTCTTCTTCGATTGATCATGAAATGTACCTTTTTGGAGAAGAGTCACCGAATGTTGATGACGGAATTTCGATCCCTATGTTTGGTTCATCGACCTCAAGGTCCTTTGCCAATGGGGAGAGGTTTCTGTTGATCTAAGACTTGCCAATGGAGGCGAAGTTGCTTGTTGATCCAGGCTTTGAGTCCCCATGTGGGTAGTGCATAGATGAGCCTTTATTTAACACGCTTTCATTGGAGCCTTCGTTGGGAGCAAGATTTTTGGTTTTGGATATTGGGAGGATCAAAGGTAGGGACACTCGTCAAGATAAGGAGTTAACATAGAAGAATGATATATAACTTATCAAGACAAAGCATTAAAGTGAATAATTTACCTTCGCCCATCGAAGTTGCGTATCGCTAATATGTTCGAGACTATATCCTTCAAGATGGAGCTTTTGAAGGCCTTTAGATTTGTATTTAGGAGAAGTTGCAATTTCGCTGCTAGTGGGATTGATGGTTTGAGAAGCTTCACCGATTGTTTCTTCTTCTTTTCTTTCGCTGAGAGGCTAAACATCTTCGCCCTTCTCCGATTCATTTTGGTGGGCTTCATCATGCTTTCTTGGGAGACTTGGGGTGAGCCACTGCCTATAAATATGAAAAGACAATTAGTCAATTTAAAGTAATTTCGACCATGGTAAAGAGGTAAGTGAAGTATTACCTTTTCTTCTTCTTCTTTAAAGTATCATCTTCTTCGACACGGTGGTTTTCGTGAGGGAGGTTGTTACCTTTGAAGTTGAAGTTGAGCCTACTTTAGGCACAACTTTTTCCTTCTTCAAAGATTTTAGATCAACAATGAAAGAATTTTTGAAATAAGTTAAAGCAACATAAAATATATAAAGGAACTTCGATTTTTCTTCGCTGCACCTTCGCCTCGAGATTTAATGACATGGCTGACAAGTCATAGCGAAGGTGCCCTCTGAAATTGTATAAATCATATTTTGCCCACGTTACCTTCTGGGTGGGTTTTTTGGCATCATTTTTCGCAATTGCGAAAAATCTCCCTAAAATATAACCACCAAGGGTATGGGGAAAAAAGGCCAAAGCCAGCTCTGAAGTAGGTAAATTTGGAAATTTAGGTGGTTGATGTTTAAAAGCCCACCAATACCTATCTTCAAGTTTTACATAAGGAGGACATCGAACCTTTGAAAGTTGTATTTCAAATTTTTCTTTCAAAGTTTTTGCTGCGTCACAAACAGTTCGATGTATATCCATAGGGTTATAGACAATTTCAAAGTATTTTTGAAAGGCTCGAATTTCCTTGACGTGAGTGAGTCTACCTTTTTTGACATTTTCCTGCACAATGGAAAAAGCTGTTGTCAATTGCTGTTGAACATATTATTCGAATAATAGTTCGTCCACCAGGTGTAAAAATATTTTGTTTTGTAGAAAGAGGGAGTAAAGAAAACTAGTGTAAAATCAACAAAACCCTCATGTTGTTTTTGTCTAACTTCGATCTCCTTGAAAGGATAAGGCACCCCTGCCAAACATATCTCTTTCCTGTCGAAGAGGCTCAGGTAGAATTTGACATAAACCAAACTGTTGAGCCACAAAATTGGGCTGATAAGCAAGGATATGTGCCTGACTTCTTACAGGGGTAATTCTTGAAGTAATTAGTTTGGGAGTTAGGAAGGCGTGCCAGATATCCCTTATAGTTTGTTCAAAAAATTTGCTCAGGGCATAGTGAACCAAGATGGTCCACGCTTCGAGTGGCGAAAGGGCCATCGAAGGATCAAACTTATGTCTTTTGAAAGAATCATCATATAAGTAACGAAACTTGTTTTGAAGTTTTCTTTCATCATTGGGGTTAGCTTCAATAATCTAGTTCCCTCAATGTCGCGTTCGCAACGTCGGGTGTTCTTCGTTGATTGTCCCGGTTGATAAACATGGTTTGAAAGTGGCGCGCCGAGTTACAATAACCAAAAGGCCCAGCGAGGAGAAGGTTGGTGCCACTTTATAAGTCTTTAGTTTCAACATCGCAGTCGCAGATACTCTCGCATAAGCCGGTCGGTAGCAATTCACGATGCATATTCTTCAACCGTGGTGCGTTGATTCGCCAATGTGATGAATGCCACTTGTAGTGATTTACTACGTAAACATATTTTGACAACCACCGGTAAATGCAATATGCTCGACTTCTGAGACTTCTTCTTCGGCTGAGTGGTAGAAAGCAATGTATTTTGAAAAACTGGCATGCTTAACATCAAAATCAATGAGGTTTTCTGCATCCTCATTGGGGTCAAAAGTTTCTCCAATAGGGGAGAGCCCAGTAATGGCAGCTATATCGAAGAAGGTAGGCGTCAACATCCCACAAGGGAGATGGAAAGTATTATAGGTACTATCCCAGAAATACAAAGAAGCCAGTAGAAAAGGATGACTATAGCTGAAACCTAGTTTCGACATGCGAATTAGGTTAAGAATACCCAGGTTTTCCCATTCTTGGGATTTTTTGTTCTCAATCTTAGCAAGCCAATCTTGATACAACTGATCAGATGTGGGGCATGAACGGAAGGGTTTGAAGTTTACGATAACGTAATCCATGTTAAAGGGATCCCTTCTAAGTGTTGATGTTGTACCCTCACCAGTTTCCTCTAGGGTTTTGGGTAATTTAATAGCAGATTCATTGTCTTTAGGTTTTGACGGTACCGATTTGTTAATGATAGGTTTTGTTTGAAAATAAGCGGGAAAGAATCCCTTTGTTTTCTCTAGACGCTCTGTAGATATCAAAGGACCCATGACCCCTAGGGTTTTATCAGAGATAGTAGTGGGAATAATTACCTGGGAAGCGTAGATAGCTTTCTGTTCTGGGGTAAGTTTAGGAGTTCAGATGAACTCTTGGTTGTCCAGATTGATAATCTTGCTCGCTGGTTTCATGTTGGAATCAGAGATCTGTTTTGACTTCCCAGATTTCTTGGAAGTAGAGGCTGGCATTGATGAAGAAGACATTGTTGGAGATGAAAAGTTTTTTTTTCTGATAATGAAAATCTGGTTTTGCTTGAAGACTGAGAGGTTTTTGGAAAAGTTTAAAATGGAGAAGATGAAGTGTTTTTATAGCCTTCTCCAACGGTTAGGAAAGTTTTGACCTTTGGAAAAAGTGGGACACGTGTAACTATTTTATTGAAAAGAGAAAAAGTTGAATTTTTCAACTTCCTAGGAAATGACGTGTTGTCACTTGGGAAGTGATATGTTGTCACTAATTATTAGCCTTAAACTACTATGATAGCACGTTTAGGTGTACTTATTGGACATTTGCAGAAAGTTAGATACCTACTCTGACGTCATATACAGTGTGATCATCATTGGTATAACGAAATTGCATGGGACATTCAAGAACAAGTATTTCTTTATATCTATCGAAATAAATGTTCTTGAGGGGCAATTTGTTAGCTGGCAATTTCGATTGGATAAAATTAGCAGAAGTAAGTGATATTTCGAATCAACCTGGGAGATTAAGCTTTTTATTAATAATAAATGTTGGTGAAATATAAAGACATTTTTTCTAAAAAGAGGGATTCTTCAAATGCCAGTGTTGGAACGGTCCAGACAGAGGATTAAGTCAAAATTCAAATGAATATAGAGTTCGAATTTCAAATAAGATCAAGGATTCGAATTTTAAATAGAAGCGCCATTTTGGAGGATGCGTGGAGGCCAGTGAACGAAGGAGGTTTGCATGTCTCAAACGTGGCACAATGTTAAAGTAAGACCGTTAAGGTCGATTCACTATAAATAGGTGTTCTTATGTTAGATTTTGTGTGTTCGTTTTATGTACTAAAAATTCTCAAACACTCAAACTACCGTAACTGAAGGGAAACGAGTCAAGGAGACAAAATGTACGTTATGAACATCATAATCCTTTACAATTTAAATACAAGTTCTTTTATATTCATTTCAGCATCGCACTTTTATTCTTAGAGCCTTTCGATTTCCTTTCAATGTCCTTATTTTACTTGCCTTTAAACACATTCATTTCTTCGTAAACTAGACTTTACTTTTATCTTTTCATTCAAAGCATTTTACGTGTCCGTAAACTTTTACCCTTTAAAGAATCTTTATCCTTACATTCAATTATCAAAACTTAAGTTTAAATTCGAAGTCTTTCTTTATACAGTCAATATATTTCCATAAGTCAATTTTAGAGAAGTTCCTTAAGAATCAATTGAGATCATGGGTTTGAACATAAGAATATATTATGACACATGTGTCCTAGGATCAATCTAGTCGATCCTGCAAGTAACCAATAGTAATTAGTAAAAATTGGAAGACTAGCGGTTGTTTACTAGAAATCATCAAACACCTTCACTCAACAAGCTATAACGCTTTACTCAATCCGATTCTGTAAATTCGACTTTTGAAAAGCTTACGAAATTCCGTTCAATTTGATATATTGATTCATGATCATAGCATAAGTATTGAAGGAGAAAACCCTGTTTTAAGTTTGATGAATCTTGTTGGAAATTGGAAAAACGACACGGGATTGTTGATGATGGAGATGGAATTTTAAGCATGAGAAGAGTTCTTTTGTCGATTGATGATATATTGATATCCAACAAAACCAAGGTGAGTCTCATATTTAGAGACTTGGGGAAATTTGGGGTTTTATGAAAAATGATTGGGGCTTTTGGGAATTGAGTGAAAGTGTTGTATGCATGCTTAGTTTAATGCTAATTACTACTCAATAGTCTTGTTCTCGATGCTATAATGTTGTGGGTGATTGTTTGATGTGGGAATTTGGGGTTAGGGTCCCCAAAATAGAGATGTTGTTGTTCCGTTCTCATGTAACATAGAGGTCGCCAATGTCGTGGCTGCCGCCACGTGTTTGGAAATTAAACATTCACAGAGCCGCTCAGGGGTGTGCCTCCGCTCATCGCTCTTTCCGGCAGAACCATAATATTTTTCCAATAAGTGAAAAATGGTAAAAACTTCAAGACCTTCTTGCCTTGAACTTTCTAACTGGAATACATGTATATTTAAGAGTATAATCCATGTTTAGGAATGTGTAATTAACCATTATCAATACAAACCATGATGAGAATTTATGATTTAAAATGGTATGTTAATGAACACGTGCGATGTGACTTGTTTTCCCGTCGTTCCGGTTGAACGTTCGAATGACTTGTTTGGTGGCTTGTTGGCCTTGGTGTGTGCCCTCTTGTTGTATACTATGATTTGGAAATATGCTTGAATCGGAGTAGGACCAGACTATCAGGTGGTAAATCCAGCTTCATCATACGGCTGTTATGCCAGGACTTTTATGTTTAATCTTTACACCTGAGCTGCCAAAGGCGATGTGCATGTGGGGTCTTTTAGGGCGTTTCCCACTAGAGTCTCATCAGTATTCTTGGTATTGGTAGGTGTGTGATGCCATAGGCTACGTCACCGGAATTATCTACCATCTAGTGGGGTGAGGGAATTTCGCCTCCTAAATCTCCTTCATAGCGATCGCTACAGAGCCAGCCTTGGCATGTAATTACCATTGCCATCGAGGAAGCTTCATCAACCATAGCAAGAACGATCGCCACAGCCTCTAGGGCTTGCGTGTAACGACCGTTACACCTTGAAGCGTGTTAGGCTCAGCTGCTTGCTTCAAGTGGGCTGGGCCTTGCTTCTTGTGGTCTAAAACTTCCATAATTGCTTATTCACAGCCCCATTTCATTCTATGCGTACACACTTCAATAAATAATCTCTTTTTGTGGATTTTTAGTGTGATTTATCCGACTTATCTCGACTTTCCTTGCATACGCCTTATAATCGGTAAAAACTTGAAAACATAAGAAATACCGACATAATACGAATAAAGAATAATTTATTTAATTAAATTACAGATAAAAAGCATATAAATCGGGTTACATAGAATTGGTAATTTTGTTAGGTGTTGACTCATAAATTCCAACTTTGGAACTTGCTGAAGAAAATGTTGCAATTTAGACAAAATGTAGTCCGCAGAACACAACTAAATTTCAGTTGTAAATATTCAACTAGATAGGGAAGTAGTTGCGCGAATATAGTCGAAATAATTTGAAAGGATTAAGATCTCAATCCTATTCGTAGACATTTGCATTCTGGGCATTTTGAGGGTTTATTTACGTCTATTGATAACATCTATTGATAACACATACAAATGTTATCGTTCTAATTTGCTACACTCCCGCGTAAGATCAAACATGTATTAACCCTTCAACTTGTCTAATTAAACTGCCTCAGTGGCCATATATATGGAGTTATTTCATGCAAGACCGCCGTTGATTTGCAATCGATAAGAGAACAGGTGAGCTTAGCAGAATGGCCATTGAACGACTACAAAAGGGAATGTTGGATCACATATTGATGTGTAGTTAAATGATGCTAAGTAGTAGAAGCTTTGGTGGTTGTTAGTCAAATTAATTGAAAAAGGTAACTGTTGTATCAAAAATAGGTATGAATGTGTGAAATTATTTTTTGTATATGCTAAAGGCATCAATGGTGCCATGTATTATTTTGGGCTCTAATTATTGTTTGGGTTCTATTTAATTTGTACACACTTTAAGTTTATATATTATGAGATATTTTTACTTTAAAATTGCTAGCCAATTTCTTTTCATATTATTATGTATGAAGCAAATATTTATCCAAAGTGAAGCATTATTCATGTTTGTAAAAAGATGCATATTAAAGTAAATGTTTATATATAAAATTATATAAATTAATTTTATAATAAATAATAAAACCGCATAATATTATTTATTGATACTTTTAAGCTATTTTAATAAATTGTCTTATTTAAATTATTAAAATAAATTGTAAATTTGTATCAAATATCACAAATTACTTTTAGTCTATAATTAAATCACTCAATTATATTTTTGGAATTATATTTTAAATTATTGAGTGACAATTTAGATATTTAATTAGGAAAATAAAACAAATTTTTATCCTTATTTATATATTTTTTATTTGTATTATTTATATAAAATATTCTTTAATAGATAATAGATTAAATTGTTTTAATTAATATTATATATTAACATAAACAAATTATACCTCACATAATTATGTGTGTATTCGATAAATACAATTTTCATTATACTCCTATTTAATATTAACCTTGATTAAGATTGATTAAATATTTTAATACCTTAATGATCATTTTAATTGAATTCTTTTGCTTTTTATTTAATTTTCTTCTATTTTTAATAATTATGGAAAGGTAGAGTTTGGGTTAATTTGTATACATTGTTCACTAATTATCATAAAAAAAATTCACATTTTAATGACATTTATGTTATATTTTTTATGAATAAAGAAAAGAACAAATTAAAATACATATTTAAAGAAACAACTATAGTACTAAATTTAAAAAATAACTATAGTATTATATAACTTGATTTTTTGTTGACCATTACATACAAAAAAATCTATTTAATATATAAAATTAGAATGAGTTCTTTGGCAAGTTTGTCAAGTGTCATATTCTCATGACTTCTTCTATTTTATTTTGGTTATAAATGAAAATTTTCTATTAATATAATTCTATTATTTTAATTTTAATTTTTATGTCTCTCATGAATATCAAGACACAAATACAACGCTCGTATATGGATAGCCTTATTTTAATTTTAATTTTTATGTCTCTCATGAATATCAAGACACGATACAACGATCATAACCATTCAATTTCCACGGCAATCAATTTTTCGATTGCCTATGCAACTGCTCACTCCTTTCCTCTTCCCCAATTATCATGTTTTCCTTCTATCGCATCACATTCCAACCTCGATTTTCAAGAATTAATTTTTTCTATTTTCCAAAACCCGATTCATCTATTCTCCATTTTTAAAACCCTATTTTATTTCCCATCCAAACCGATCCCATTCATGGACAAGTGTCGTATAATCAATGGAATTTCATGAGGAGAGAGTAAAACCATGGATCGGAATTGGTGTAGTACAAATATAAAATGAAGGAGTTAATGAATACAAAGCGGATATATTAGGTCACCCGATTTATGATCGCTTATCCACTCATGTTTCGTGTCTCAAATGCGATGCTTGTGGACCAACTTTCGAGAATTGATGCTCAACTTTAACAAAATCAACACATTCTTCACAAATACTCTTCCATTGGAGCTTGATTACTTTATTGTAATTTTTTCTTCCTTTAAACCTCACTCTCTCTCTATCTCTTTTCTAAAACGAAAATCACCGAGATTCACATTTAATTTAAGATGAATTTTACTCTTTTTAATATTTAAGTTTATGGCTTTATTTCATTATTTTCAGTGATTAATTACTAATTTGTTTACTTTCTCCTAATTTACTTCTTATAGTCCTCAACTTCTTAGTTGAACTCCAAGTGTTTGTTTATTTGACTCAATGAATTCCCAATCTTTCTTTTCTGGTTGTTTGGACAGGGGAAATGGAATTGAGACATTAGAAGTTGGTAAATTGGGTTCATTAGGAGTTGGCAGTTTCTCCCTATAAAATTAAAATATGCACTTAACATTGATTTATGTTCAGTTGTTGTTTACTTTGTTCGGGAAGATATTTTTCAGTCGGTTGGTTTTCCTTCGGTTGCAAATGCTTTAGCTGGTTACAACACTTCAATTCTGTCGTATGGCTAGGTATTATTTCATGTTTGTTGTATTATTGCAATGTTTTGGTAGTAAAAATATTATTGAATGTTGATTACAGTAATAGATCAATTATTGATATTTGATATTTGATACATCATTTCCCTTATGGAAAGAAAATGTTTGTTTGTCTTCTGTAAATGGTGCAGGGAGTTTAGATGGGTTAGGACAATAATGGTGGTCCATATCATGCAAGAATAACAAAACAAATATATTGTTATCTCACACGCTTAATATCATGTATAGTTGATGTTTATTCATCAATTTAACTAAGTGATGGTGATGTATAGTTGACTCATAAATTCCAATTTTGGAACTTGCTGAAGAAAATGTTGCAATTTAGACAACATGTAGTCCGCAGAACAAACTAATTTTCAGTTGTAAATATTCAACTAGATTGGGAGGTAGCTACGCGAATGTAGTCGGAATAATTTGAAAGGATTAAGATCTCAATTCGTTCAGACATTTGCAATCTGGGCATTTTGAGGAATTATTCACCTCTATTGATAACACTTACGATGTTGTCGTTTAATTTGCTACACTCTTGCATAATATCAAACATATATTAAGCCTTCAACTGTTCGATTAAACCTTTCAATGGCCAGATATATGGAGTTATTTCAAGCAAGACCCGCTTGTTGATTCGCAATTGACAAGAGAATGGTGGGCTTAGCATAATGGCCATTGAATGACTACGTATGAATGTTGGACCATATATTGTTGTATAGTTAAATGATGCTAAGTAGTAGAAGCTTTGGTGGTTGTTAGTAAAATTAAGTGAAAAAGATAACTGCTGTATCAAAAATAGGTATGAATATGTAAAATTATTTCTTGTATATGCTAAACGCATCAATGGTGCCATGTATTATTTTGGGCTCTAATTATTGTTTGGGTTCTATTTGATTTTTACACACTTAAAGTTTATATATTATGAGATATTTTTTCTTCGAAATTCTTAGCCACTTTCTTTTCATATTATTAAGTATGAAGCAAATATTTATTCAAAGTGAAGCAATATTCATGTTTTTTAAAAGATGCATATTAAAGTAAATGTTTATATATAAAATTATATAAATTAATTTTATAATAAATAATAAAACCGCATTATATTATTTATTGATACGCCTTAAACTATTTTAATAAATTATCTTATTAAAATTATTAAAATAAATTGTAAAATTTGTATCAAATATCACAAATTACTTTTAATCTATAATTAAATCACTCAATTATATTTTTGGAATTGTATTTTTAAATTATTGAGTGACTATTTAGATATTTAATTAGGAAAATAAAAAAAAATTATTCTTAATTATATATTTTTTATTTGTATTATTTATATAAAATATTCTTTTATAAATTTAAATCTTTTTTCCGTATCAAATTGTTTTCAATTTTGAATGAGATGAGATAATAGTTTGAATCCGAGTTAATGTATTAAATTGTCTCGAGTTTCATTTAAAAATTTGTTTTAAAATATGATGTAATCCCAAAACATTTATATAATTGCATAATTTATTTGAGAAACTTATAAGAAGAAATCCATCCATAAAAGAACACTGCACATTCCATTAGATTTAATGGTGGCCTCCCATTTTATGGTGGCTTTCATCTTTCACTTTATGTGGTTATTATCCTTATGAAAGAATTTATCTCTTTCTTTCAACCTCACTCTCATATTTCTATAGATCTAAGTCACTCATCAGAGACACTCATCTTTCTACGAGGAACAAAATTGCCTTTCTCAATTCACATGGCCTCATCCGGAGCCACCGCCAATAAGAGATGGAAAACTTGTCAACTTTCCTCCTAGTATTACAAAATAAAAATGGTGGGTGTATTCTATTTATCAGATCTGCTCCAACAACTTTGATATTGGCAACTTTTCGCCTTCCTAAAGCCGTTATAAATCTTCTAGAGGTTGCGCTTGATTACTCTATCATATTTTGTCGTGTTGTTTCCGTTATATATATTTTACTTTTGTCCTTTTGGATTTAAGTCTCACTCTAGCATAGTTTGTGATTAAACTATGTTTATTGTATTTTATATTCATGTAATTTTTACTTTTAGAGATGTTGCTAACTATACATGATATATGTTCTATATCTTATGTCTCTTGATCTTTGTAATATATTTATTTTTCGATTAACGGAATAATGTTTACTGTAAAAAAATACCAATGTTACATTATAGGCCTGCTAATATTTATTAGAAAATTGATGTTAGTTATTTAAAGTAATATTTATATTAGAATAAAATTGAAATGTTGCAAGTTATTGACTAAAAAATTTTATTCGTCATAAATAACACATATTTATTCTTTACCTTTTTTCACTTTAAAATGAATATGCTCATGAAGTTGATGACACAAGTATTAAGATTTAATCATACTTTGCTTAAGTATTTTTTTTATTTATATTTTAGATTTGATCGAAATATTTAAATTTTTGTATTTAATATTTAAATTAAATATGAATTTTTATTTAAGTTTTCAATTATCATTTTATTTTTATGCGTTTTTAAATTTGTTTAGTTTATTTTATTTTCAACTTTTCAAAGGAAAATTGATAATAGAATTATTTATTTATTGTTTAATATTTAATTATGGAGAGATAGTAAATTTAATATTTAGTTAACATGATTGTTTCCTTTGATTTGAAACCTTTGTTTCGCACTTTGTGAATCATCTGGGAATCTATTTTTTCTTTGTTCTTTTGACCCTAATATTTGGAATTGGCTTCGAGACATGTTGGACATCAAGTTTGATATTCGTAGCTTGGAGGATTTCCTAAAAATTTTACAGTTGAATTGGTCTGCGCAAGCTCCGTGGTTACTGCTAGCATTGTGAACATTTTCTATCAAGTTTGAAAAGCCCGCAATCTTTCTGGATTTGAAGACAAGAAAACTGTATGGAAAATTTGTGTGAATTAAGGTATTTTCTTTCAGAATATATATTCGTGTCCCTTCCTTTTGTTTAATCATAGACTCAATGAAGTGAACTTTGCTTATTAGATTTCCAAGAAATTAAAGAATGACCAAAGAAGAAACAATAGACTGAAATGGTTCATAGAGTATCTAAAGAAAAAACACAATATAACAAATCATTTAGTTAAAAAAGTTATAAAATAAATATCAGATATATTAATTGTGTATATTTTATATTATTTTTCATTTAATATATTTTATATACATGTCTTAAAAATTGTCTAATTCAATCACTATAATTTTATATATATGAGTCATGATAATATGTTATTCCCCATTCTTCATGGATTAAGTATGACTTTAGAAGTCGTATATATTATATGAGAATGAAAATAATAATATTTCTAATTACTTTTAAGTATTACTGTATTTCTCCTTAAACGGTAATTTTTGAAGATTTTTAAATTCTCCGAAACATTAGTTTTTACTGGAAAGTTAAGATATAATTAATAATTCTTTTTTCATTTGCACCCCCTTTTGAAAATGTAAAATATAATGTATTACTTTTTTTTTGTGTGGTAAATATGCATAAACTTATCTAAATTTAATATTTTTTTAATATATGTGTCAAAACATAACAGAATGAAAATTAGAAATTAAATGTATGGAAAGTAACAAATAATTAATTTATAATGAAACATCATTGCATAAAAAATATTTTTGGTCGTTCATTTTACATGACCACTTTTATATTCTTTTTATTATATCTATCTCCTTGTTGCACAAGCGTAAAGAAAAAGCAAAATACATTGTTGTGAACTCACAAATACTTTGTTAACAAAAATTATTTTCTATAAATCTTAAAACTATTAAAATAATTAAAAAAATATTTCTTTAAAAATTTACTTAATGTTTTAAATATATATTGTCAATATCTAAAATCTAGAACATTGTAACAAAGGAACTCAAGAACAAAATCTAAGATCATCCATATCTAAAGTCGAAATCTAAATTAATGGTACGGTTCAATGTAACATTTAATTAATGGAATGTTTTCATTCATCTATAAAATTGAATAACCCATCAACCATATGAAATTGAATAATTCTAATATGAAATTGAATAAGTCTAATATGAAATTGAATAACCCATCAACTATCTTGTTTATATAAAATTGTATATTTTCAAATTAACAGATTTAAATCTATTTTCCATATCAAATTGTTTTCAATTTTGAATGAGATGAGATAATAGTTTAATCGGAGTTAATCTGTTAATTTGTCTCGAGTTTCATTTAAAAATTTATTTTAAAATATGATGTAATCAAAAAACATTTATATAATTGCATAATTTATTTGGGAAACTTATAAGAAGAAATCAAAAAAGCCATAAAAGAATACTGCACATTCCATTAAAATACTGCACATTCCATTAGATTTAATGGTGGTCGCCTCCCATTTTTATGGTGGCTTTCATCTTTCAGTTTTATGGTGGTTATCCTCATGAAAGAATTTATCTCTTTCTTTCAACCTCACTCTCATGTTTCTATAGATCTAAGTCACTCATCAGAGACACTCATTTTCTACGACGAACAAAATCGCCTTTCTTAATTCACATGGCCTTCGCCAGAGCCACCACCAAGAAGAGATGTCCTAGTATTACTATGGTGGGTATATTCTATTTACTGTATCTGTTCCAACAACTTTGATGTTGGCAACTTTTCGCCCTTCCTAAAGTTATAAATCTTCTAGAGGTTGCGGTTGATTACTCTATCATATTTTGCTATGTTGTTTCTGTCTATATTTTACTTTTGTCTTTTTTGATGTAAGTCCGCGCTCTAGCATAGTTTGTGATTAAACTATGTTTAATGCATTTTATATTCATGTAATTTTTACTTTTAGAGATGTTGCAATATAAATGATATATGTTCTATATATGATGCCTCGTGATCTTGTAATATCTATTTATTTTTCGATTAATGGAATAATGTTTACTGTAAAAAATACTAATGTTATCGCGTTTTGCAATCGATTAAGAGTTATTAAATACATAATATTTATTAGAAAATTGATGTTAGTTATTTACAAGAATAAACTGCAACGTAAATTTGTGTGAATTAACGTAGTTTTTCGTAAATATATACCAAGTCCCTTCCTTTTGCTTAATCATAGACTCAATGAACTGAACTTTTCTTATTACATTTCCAAGAAATTAAAGAATGATCAAAGAAGAAACAATAGACTAAATCGTTCATCGAGTATCTAAAGAAAAAACACAATATAACAAATCATTTAGTTAAAAAAGTTATAAAATAAAGATCGATATATTAATTGGTATATTTTATATTATCTTTCATTTAATATATTTTATATACCTGTCTTAAAAATTGTCTAATTCAACCACTTTAATTTTATATATATGAGTCATGATAATATGTTATTCCCCATTCTTCATGGATTAAGTATGAGTTTAGAAGTCGTATATATTATATGAGAATGAAAATAATAATACTTCTAATTACATTTAAGTATTACTGTATTTATCCTTAAACTGTAATTTTTGAAGATTTTTATATTCTCCGAAATATTAGTTTTTACTGGAAAGTTAAGATATAATTAGTAATTCTTTTTTCATTCGCACCCCTTTTGAAAATGTAAAATATAATGTATTACTTTTTTTTGTAAATGCATGAATATGCATAAACATAACTAAATTTAATATTTTTTAATATATGTGTCAAAACATAACAGATGAAAATTAGAAATTAGATGTACGGAAAGTAACAAAAAATTGATTTATAATGCACTATCCACCAAGTCTTGGTCCTAGATATTGTTGAGGATGGTAGAGATCGAGAAACACGCTGTTGAGGATCTCATAATGCACTCACTGGGAGAATCTGGAGGTACTTGTTGGGATTTTCTGTAAATCCTACTAGAGAGCATTTGATAGTTGTTGGAGACCCAAGAAGGATCCGGGGTTCGTAATCTAGTCGGGGTGATGTGTTTCCTCCGTGCACTATCCGACCAAGTTTCAAGTCCGGATACTATCGGAGAAAAGAAAGGGAATTGTTGAGATATTCTCATTGGGATAAACACCTTGGCGGGATGAAGTGTTATTGCTCAAGACGGTGTGGCCCGATTAAGTTGAGGGAATCATTGCTTGGGATCCTCCTCTTGTTGGGGAAGGTTTTGTGTGAGCGACATCTCTGTGGGATCACACTCGGGGGAAATGCATTGGTGACTTTCGTCATCTCAATTCCTAGAGCCTCGAGTAATTACTTCAGATGTTCACTTTTCGCATGTTCGTGACTAGATTTTTATTGTCAAATGCATATAATCATTCAAAGCAAACATTGACTTTATGCAAACAACAACGTGAAAGTTGTAAAGAGAAAGAAACTTGTATTTATTTGAAATGTATGATGGCCAAGTAGTTTGTACACAACAAAAGTAAAAGCTATATGAAACAATCTCGTTAAGTTCCAACTATGCTAGTACTCATATATTTCAACTATTTCATCCTCACGTTAGTAGAAAGTGAGTAGATTGATCTCCACCATTTGAATCTTGAATGCCTATAGTAGTTTGAAGTAGGTGATCCGACGAGACATAATCGACGCTTAAATCCCTAACTTTGCCTAGACCGCCGAGTTATCACCACCGATACCTTTTTGCCCAAGCCGCCTTTTTAGGTTTTCGACTCTGCCGGTGTACATGTTTTGTATATCCTTAACTTTGCCCAACCCTTTGGTTCGCCAGATGCCCTTATTTTTGCCTAGGTCAATCGACCTAGCGGTCTCGCTTATGTAGTATTTTTGACTATGTCTCGCGCCATGTGGTGTGGAAGTCTTCACCATCCATGGTGCTAAGTATCATAGTCCACGAAAATACTGCCTTGACTACAAACGGTCCTCGAGTGGGAGTCCATTTGCCCTCGATCACCTTGTGGAAGATTGATGCGCTGACTACTAGATCGCCGACGGTAGACTTTGCTTGACCTTCTTGTTAAATGCTCGATCATTCGCTTCGATAGATCCGTCCATGGCGTATGGACGCGAGTCGCTTTTCATCAATCAAGTTTATTTGGTCAAGGCGAGTCCGGATCCAATCGTTTTCACCTAACTCGGTCCCGGAGGACTCGCCGAGGGTATCCAACTCGATGGTAGGACCGCCCATACCGTGATACAAGAGAGAAGGGGTCCTGCTGATGTCCGTAGACAGTGCGATAACCGTGGAGAGAAAATGGTAAATCTCATGCCAATCTTTGTAATTCACGTCATTTTTGTATAATCTTCTTAATGTTCTTGTTAGCGGCTTCCATGCGCCATTCATCTTTGGCCGATAAGGAGAAGAGTCAGTGATGTTTGATCTTGAATCATGGCAGAGTTCGGTGATCATCTTATTATTGAGATTGGAGCCGTTATCCGTGATAATCCTTTCGAGTGCCATACCGATGCATAAGATTATGCTTAATGAATCGAGCCACAACATTCTTAGTAATGTATGCGAACAGGCCGCTTCTACCCACTTGGTGAAATAATCAATTGCCACAACGATGAAACGACGTCCATTGGAAGTTGTGGGCTTGATTTCTCCGATCATGTCAATGCCCCACATTGCAAAAGGCCAAGGAGTTAGAAATTCTGAGGTATCGGAGGTACGCACTTTGTCTCGCATAACCGACATTTGTGACAAGATCGAGCGTAGGTGACAATCGCCTCCATGGTGGACCAATAGTAACTTGTTCTCGAATCTTCTTAGCCATCGATGCCCACCGGAATGAGTACCAAATGCGCCTTCGCTTAACTCTTCCATGATACGATCCACTGCTTTCTTCCGTTCCACACATGAGTAAGCACAAGTCGTGGTTGCGCTTAGATAAGATGTCGTTGTTGAGGAAGAATTTGATGCAAACCTTCTCAAAACTTCTTATCATTAATGATGCCCTTTCGGATATTCCCGAGTCTCAAGATACCTCACGCCATAGTACCAAGGTTTCTTCTATATCAAGCTCATAACAATATGATGGTTCGCCAAACTTCTCAATGATGATCTGGGGAGCCTCGTTGTCCCACCTAACCTTGAACATGGATGACATAGTAGCTAACGCGTCCGCTAACCGATTCTCTTCTCGAGAATGTGATTGAAAGTAATCTCTTCAAGTGGGAATCAAACTCGTAACATGCTCTCAATACGGAATGATTCGGATGCTTCGATCCCACTCACCCTCAATCGACCGATCACCAAAGTCGAGTCTCCATACACTTGCAAGAACTTGATTTTAAGTCAATAGCGCTTTGATACCCATGATGCACGCCAGATTCGCCATGTTGTTGGTGCAATCAAACATAATCGCGGTGAAAGGCGATGTCCACCGTTAGGTATGTAATGATGGCGCCAATGCCATTACTGCGTTGAGGCTCCATCAAAGACCATGGTCCATCGATCCTCGCTCGTGTCCTTCGTCCGGCCTCGGTTCTTCACAATCAAGAACTAGTAAAACATCTTCGCTGAAATTGAATCGCATAGATCGATAGTCATCTACGGCTCGATGAGCCAAATGATCGCTATTACACCCTTTGATCGCTTCGAGAAATGTATCGATGTCATACTCGGTCAAGATCATCCGCCATCTTGCTATTCTTCCCGAGAGAGCTGGTTTCTCAAATATGTATTTTATCGGATCCATCTTGAAATCAACAAGGTAGTGTGAGTCAACATATACCGCTTAGCACGAGAAGCCTAAGTTGTTGCAAAGTTTTCTCGAGCCGTGAGTATCTTGTTTCACAATGGTAAACTTTTGCTAAGGTAGTATATTGCATGCTCTTTTCGACTGGACTCGCCATGTTACCCCAACACACACCCCATTGAGTTCTCTAACACCGCCAAGTACATGATAAGAGGTCTTCCTTCAGGGCGGCATCGTGATGGAGGGTTCTCAGGTACTCCTTGATTTTGTCAAACGCGATCCGCAATCGCTGCTCCATTCCACTACTTGATCTTTCTTCAAGAACTTAAAGATTGGCTCACAAGTAGCTTAGTGTGCAATGAATCGACAATGTAATTCAATCGGCCCAAGAAACCTCCGACTTTTCCTGTGGGGAGTCGGCATCTCTTGAATGGCTTTAACCTTGGCGGGTCAACTTCAATACCTTTACCACCGACAACAAATCCTAGGAGTTTACCGATCCGACTCAAAGGTGCATTTGTTCGATTAAGTCTCACCAGATTCTTCAATCACAAATAGTTTCGCAAATGACCAAGATGTTCTTCTTTAGTCCGTGACCGAGCTATCATGTCGTCGACGAGACCTCTATCTCGTGATGAATCATGTCATGAAATAGTGTCACCATAGCATCACCGATAAGTGGCGCCTGCTTTTCAACCGAACGGCATAACCTTGTAGCAAAAAGTGTCCCACCGTAACAAAAGTAGTCTCTCCATGTCTTCGTGGAGCCGCTTTGATCCGATTGTAACCGAAGAAACCATCCATGAAGGAGAAAACCTTATGCTGAGCGGTGTTGTCAACCAGAACATCAATATGAGGGAGGGGAAAATCGTTTTTCGGACTCGCTTTGTTCAGATCTCTATAATCCACACATTCGCATTTTACCATCCTTCTTAGGTACAGAACCACATTCGCAACCCATTGTGGATAAGAAGTAACAGCTAAGAAACCGGTGTTGAACTGCTTCATAACTTCGGCTTTGATTTTCTCTGACATTTCAGGACGCATGCGATGAAATCTTTCACTCGACAAACCTTCTTTGTTTGGCAATGTACCACAATATCAATGTCTAAACCCGCATGTCTTCGTATGACCAAAAACCTCAATGTAGTCTCGCACTATCCGAACCAACCTTTCTTTAACACTGCTCAAGACCCTTCCTATCTTGATTCTTTTCTGCCTTCATCAAGACCCAAATTCACAACCTCAACTTGCTCTTCGTGGTGGTTGTATAACTCGCTCTTCTTGTTGTAGCAATCCGACAAGTTCTCCGGCACTTCACAATCTTCCTCACTTTCGCCTTCGCTTGGTAGATCGGATTATCGAAGTCATATTTAGAAATAGCATAGCTGTTATCAACGAGATTCGGAGTGATTCTGCAGTGTATCACGTGGGTGTGTGTAAGAAACACATAGCTTTTTGAAAGGGTGATAAAGTAAAAGAAAACAAACAACAATTGAATGCAAAAGCCCAACGATTTTATTGAATGAAAATATGCAAATGACAGATAATAAGCCTCACAAACGAGCCATGATGCCCCCGGCAAGGCACTAGGCTTTAGAGTTTATTGTTCAAAATATAAAAAAATACGAAAAGCAAAAAAAAACAAGAGCAATTGCTCTTGTCTAAAGGAGATTGGTATGACGTCTTCAGTCTTCCAATTGCTGAGTCCACTGTCTGGAGTTGGGAAGATCCACTTGCTGATGTCGAAGCCGTTGTCGTCGTCTTCTATAGCATGGATTCCACTGGCCGATGCGAAAGGAAGTCTCTGGCGCGTCACAGCTGATCAACCTCCGACTTGATGGTGAAGCCTAAACCGCCTTGTCGATTTGAAAGGAAGATCGTGGAGTCGACCCAAATAGTACTACCTCCTTCAATACTGAGCATCTTTCAATGAGGCCATCCTCATGGAACTCATGGATTGGAGTAGCAGAGAGTCAACAGCATGACTGGGGATTGTTTCAAAAGATTGATAGGAGTCTCAAAGAATTCACCTTCCATCTCGAGGTATCGGAATGATGTAGATGACCGACCATATATTCTTCTTTCCACACACCGTAACAACCTTCCCTTTCACCTGATACTTCAGCTCGATGCAAAGTAGAGGTAAATACCCCCATGTATCCAAGGGCCCCAAGTAGGAAAGAGTAAGTCGGACGGATGTCCATGACAAAGAATGTGGAATCAAAGGTATGGGAATCGACCTTAACAGTAATGAGCTCTCCAAGCATCGCTCGCTAGAACCATCAAAAGCTCTCTAATTATATCATCGGGTCTCGTAACCAACCCTTCGATATCAAGTCGATCAAAAGCGCTTGAAGGATATTCGAGCGTAACCAGATCAACCAAAACATGAGACAATGTAATGCCCTTGCATTCAACAGATGTGCAAGGCTTTGTTGTGTTTCCTTCCTAGAATCAAATCAAGATCGTAGAAGCCCGAACCGCTGTTGGCAGCCGTGCTAGTAATACAAACTTCAAATTGATCCGTAGTAGTGTCTTAGGCACGTGGAGCATTCTTTAGAAACTTCACCAAGGCATTAGCATGAGCCTGAGCACAAGAGCGTAGCAAGCATGGAGATCTTGACGAGTTTGTCTCAACTGCTCCACAACATTGTAGTCACTCTTCCTCGTCGAAAGGTGACGAGTCAATGGTTCTTTCCTCTAGCTTGAGGAATGGGTTGAATAGCGGAATACGAGCCGGAGTCGCGTTGTCTTCGGAGGAGAGATATCCGAGAGAAACCCTTCCGGCTCGTCACCTTGCTTGATCCTGCTATGTTGTCAATGTCGTGAATGGTAGCTTCAATCAGTAAGATCTTCAATGGTCGAGGGTCTTGCTTGACGCCATGATAGTAAACATCACCCATAATTCCAAGGGATAGCCTTATCGAGGAATATGGAACTGGTTTGGGAGAAGTAATGATGAGAGGTGCCACCTAAGCGGATCGCAAGGAAACTTATGGTGTTAACATCAAGACAATCTTCCGGGAAATCGTCACCCCATCCGGTTGCTTTAACATCTTCAATAGGAATCTTGTAGCTTTCAGAATAAAGTACTTCACCATGTAATCATACTTTTGGCTGCCCTAAGGTATCCCACATGATGGTGCGCTTGCTCACATCTTTGATCTTCATTAGTCATATCTTCACCACCGCACAGTGGTTTTAGAAATAGTATCTCACTATCCATCATGCAATGAACACGCCTTCTCAACCAAGCACAACCACCAAAAGTGATGGCACCAACGATAATTCTTCGCATCCCGGTTGACACCGGCTTGTAGCAAATTCTTCTTAATCCATCGAGGAATGGTCAAGTCATCTATGTTGAAAACGTAAGTATCATCACCAACATCATTGGAACTCTTGTCATGGTTAGTATGGGCCGCTGGTCATCTTCATTACCCTCAACACCCTTCATTCTTGACACTTCCTTCAAAGAGCTCTATCCGATCGACCTCTTAGGACCACCTTTGTAGCGCCGCCCATGTTGAGAAGACCAACAACCTTCTTCTTTCTTGATGAGCTTCTTCGATCTTCTTGGCCTGGACCAAACCGGTGAACATCCGTTGAACCGAGCATTCGAGCCCGAGATCTTTGATGACTGTTCGAGAGCCATTTCGCTAAAATAAATAGCAGCAAATGAGAAAACCGATCTTCAATGTACCGTGATGCAATGTTATGCTATGATATGCAATGTTTATTCGAATGCAATGCAATGTTTTCAAGGACCTTAGAGATTTAAATTTGTTAAATGTAATGAACAAACATTTATTAGTACTCTTTCTATTATTCTTTTCTTTTAAGTACAAAAGACAGCTTCAAAACAATAAAAGGAAAGATAAAAATTTAAAGATCTAAGTCTCCCATGGCGCCTCTTGGTGCCGAGGTAGCTTGATGCTTCGCTTCCTCATGAAGTAGCTTTGTCAACTCTAGTACCTTCTTCTCGCCATGTAACACCGAGCTTCAAAGGTATCCTTTCTTCTTTAAGTGAATCCAAGATCTCTTCAAGTCTTCAAAATCTGGCATGTCAGATGGAGAACAAGATAGGATTCATCACCTATAGCAACAGTTCCATAATTACCGTAAAACAGCGTGAATGGCATCATGAGGTTTTGAGCTCGAGCTCGCACCCATCCGAGGTAAGGTTCCCAAGGAATGGAGTTCTCGTGCCCCAAAGTCTTGGTATCAATCTTCTTTACCATGCCCTAAGCGTATAAACCTTCGCTTGCACTCGAGATCGTGGTCAGTAGTCGAACACAATGTCTTGAGAAGCATATCATGAGGACCATCTCTTCGAGCAAAACCAAACTGGTTAGTAATACCCCCTTATACCAAGTAGTGGTACATTAGGGAATTCTCCACAACGCTCAATGAAGGTGAAACTTTGAGAGAAAAGACTCAATGGATGCTCTGAATGAGAGAGTGACATTAACCTTGAGACCACTTCAACCTTTGTTTGTTCTTCAAAACTAATGGAGGAAGGTGCAAATAAACCACCGAAAGTAACGGTATGCAACACATGAGAGTTCCTTGTCTTTAGTAGTACGAGTGTGGAGAAAATGTAGGATGTCTCCAAGTAAAGTAGGCAATCGATCATGTAAGAAACAACTTGATGGCGCTGACATCTATGAATTGATTCGAGTTAGGAATAGAACCAAACCATAGATTAGCAAGGCCACAATGTCTTCAAATGCATGGAAACTCATAACTTTGAGGAATTCTCGCTTTCTTAATCGAAACTTAGCAAGTAAACCCTTAACTCCGCTTCTTGTTTCCCAATTGGCTTCAATGTCCGAGCGCTTAAGATGTAGGTCGATGTAATGTCTTTACTTAGGAACCTTTTCTAGACCTGAATGGAATTTGGTCAAGAATAGGTATCCCAAGTAGCTTAGAGAACTCTTCCAAAGTAGGAACCAACCGATAACTGGGAATGTAAAGCAATGGTGTTTTGATCAAAGAACCTGAATAGACATGCATCATATCTTCTTCAAAACCGAGATAACTAAATCGAGTAGATAACCATGTCTTTTGATGAACCGAGCATGGTCGGGAATTTCAAACCAACTTTGAGCTAAGAAGGTATACCCATGAAGTTGATTTTGGATAGTCTTTCTAGAAGCCATAATTCCCTACAAAATGTAGCAAAGATAAATCCATAGGTCCTTGAAATAGTTAGAAATGATATGCGATACAAATGATGTCATGATGTCATGTTTAGCATACACAAACAATTCACACAATGAGCCTAGGTTTAAGGCTTGCATGAGGTATAGATGATTACCCCACCAAAAGTTTGAGTTGGTTCATCCCCGTCCTATAATAGTAATCGGTTCTAGGAATCTCACATCATTGATCTTTCTCGTAGGTGTTTATTTCAATACGACTACCAAGTGGTCGACCAAATATCCCAAAAGTCTCGATCTCAATGAGCGTAGCATCGAGTATCAACCAACCTTAGTCCGACAAAGCCGCCATCTCACTACCTTCTAATGGCCAAGATGGGTCAATTAAGGTTCTAAAAGTTTAGTTAGTGCTTGATGACACCACGCAGAAGCCAAATACTATCCTCAACTTGAAATGAAGAGTATCGTGACATCTAAAGTGTCACACTAACGTAGCCATCATGTTTACCGCTTATATACGCCTAACGGTCGCGACGATTTATTGCTACTTACCTAAAAGGAAACCCGGATCCGTGTAGGATCCCAACAATATAATACCCAAGCAACCCTTAAAGATAAAGCAAGCAAGTCAAAAGAAGCAATAAAGGTGATTTAGAAATCCTTAAGGCATTCTCTCTTTAGGTGTCCCAACAGTAGTCGCCAGCTCAGAACACGGTGAACTAACTTTGTAGGTTTTGTATCGCAAATGTGCGGATAGCAAGAGTTGCCACCACTTTTCGCTTATCCAATTAAGGGAAGGTAAAAGTATAGAAAAGACCTTCAGATTCTCGAGTAAGGGAGAAGGTTATGAAAAGCGAAGGTATTAGCCCCTTTTCATCCGTAGTTATCTACGGGCTCTTAGTTGCTCTTAGATCACTTTAAAAATTGCTTTCGTGTGTTTGACAAAATGTTTTGAAAAGGCATTTCACTTTGACTTTGTAATGATTCATGTAGGAATGTATACAAAGTGTTCTAAATGTTTCGCTTTGAAAAGAGTTTGAATTTGACAAAAGTGTGAGGTGTAAAAGTATTTTGATAGAGCAAGCAACTAAAAGTCTTATTACCTACTCGAATCGGTCGTTGTTATTTTACGCTCCTTTAGAATAGTGTTATCCATACCATTAGTTGGTAGGTAACCCTATTCGATGTAAGGTGATATTCATACAACATCTACCTTATTTTGAAATACAACATCTACCTTCATACATCACCCATATAAATCATAATGTGCATACATTATTCACTTAACATTGTCATATACTGCATGCATCATAATCTGCATAGAACTAACCATATCTTGTCAAGATTTATTTCCAAACAGTAAAAGCTATTTTCCAAATGGAGGGTCAAAGATTAATACCCAAACAAGACGGAGAACTATCCGAACGACTATGCAAATTATTTCCGCACAACAGTCAAAGATTAACACCTAAAACAAGACGGGAAACTATCAAGGTGACCAACTGTATTAATTCCTTAAACCATACGGGTTTACCAATAAAGGTGTTGTAGGTCAATTCTCAAACAAGACAGGTGACTAATCTACGTAAATTGTATGAACTCCCGAAACCGACGGTTTACCAATAAATAGCGTACTGTGGATTAATACCAAACAAGACGGGAAAACTATCCACATGCTGACAACTATTCATTTTAGGAATAGCCAAGACAAAAGGTTTATTCTAACTCTCTCTTATTATCAACCTCCGCGGATGGCATCTTTAAGCCCATCTCTCGACTACACCTATTCATCTCCTGATGGCATCTTTAAGCCCATCTCTGATATTTATATCATCCAAAAGACGAACGCAGAGTCTAGCATACGAGTCACTCTCTAGCATTAGCTTCTCCAAATGGCATCTATAAGCCCATTCCAACAAGATCATCAACTCGACCATCCCATTCCATGAAAGTGCAAATTTTCAGATATTGAGTGTTCAATCATCTTCTACCTTCAAGTCACGAAAGGCAAGCATACAAATCTAACTGCTCGTACAAGAAGATTGAACAGGCAACCGCCATACCCCAAAATTTTCCCTCCTACTTCTCAAGACAATTCACATCTCCATACTTATGATTCACAAGGGTCGACTCAGACAACCCTCTTCTAAGCAATCAAGCAAAATTAGGGTTTTGCTCCTCTCAAGTCAAAATGGATTTATAATGCTTCAAGTGGTAATCATACCTCCTCATATATTTCAAGGATCACCATGTCAAGTTTGAAGCCTTAAAAGTCAAATTTGCTCATCCAATTGCTCGATGGTTGAAAATCAACTATATTGGATGAAAGTCAATTGTGGTCAACATACATGAAACTTCATAATTTTGGTCAACATCAATATTTTGAAGTAATATTCATCATTTGATCAAGGTTTGACCATGATTCCTCAAGGAAAGTCAATATTTGATCAAAAGTCAAAGCTTCTAAATTAGGTTTTAGACAAAAGTTAATGTAACTTTGACCAAGCATAACTTTCACATACTTTATCGACATTTTTCTACCAAATCTCATTTTGAAGAGAATTTAATTTCTACAACTTCATGTCTCACAAGATTTGGCCAAAATGCATCATTTGAGAGTTATGGATCGAAACATTACAGGTCTTTTTAGAAGTCAACAAAAAGTCATCTTTTTGAAAAGAAGTGTACATGAACATGGAAACTTCAATGAAGATGAAACCAAAAGGAGTGTTTAAAAGACATCTTGAGCTTTCTAAAAATTCCAAGAACACTCAAAAATGTTGAAAATTGGGCAAGATACAAATTGTGCAAGTTTGACATATTTGAGGAGGTGCACAAAGGAAAATACCTAGCGAAGGCAAATATTTTTCAAATGTGCTTAAGTTTTCATGATCCACACTTATTCTTGAGATTATCCATGACCCCTATACTCCTTTCCACGCCTATTATCTTTTTATTTAATTTATTTTTAAATTAAATGGTCAAAATTCAAAATTAATTAAATAAAATACAAAGATAATTGATAATACAAGTTAGGCTTGGTTTCTACTTGTCTTGAGGACCCAGGAAGCACATCACAAGCTACCAATTTCGTGCACAAGAGTTTAAGGCAATATTGATACATTTTGGGAAGGATTGATAAAATTTCAAAGGGAATATTCTTGTATTCAAAGCAATATATTTCCTCATTATTGTTGATCAAAACTTGCTCTATATATATTACAAGATCGGCCAAAAACAACCCTCGCCTCCACAAGCAACCCTAATCCTCCAAAAATCAAAGAAACTTGCAAAAGTCAAAACCCTATTTCCAGCCGCTGCAAGTCGCTCCATCCATCCATTCGTGTTCTCAAGATCCTGTGAGTTCATACCAATCCTCACTCAAGCTTGAGAGCTCCTGTAATGTGTCAACCGATTCACCGGTTGGTAAGTAGGTAAGTTTCAATCTTTAATCTCGCATTTTCAATCATTACTAACATTCCGATCGATTCATATTCATCATTAGAACCGCATTAACGCCTTACATGCAAGCTTGAACGCAGAATAAGTAGTTGCCATTGTTAGGGCGTTTTAATTGGTTTTCTTCGAAATTCACTCCACGTGCAATTTCGTGTCAAAACAATAGCACCATTAGATTCGCAATGGTCGAATTAGGTGGATAAGGTCCTTCTATTATCTCGATTGGATGTTTTTGGTGTTTGAAGTTGGGTCACCGAGAATATGACGGAGGTAGGGTTCGTGGCTTCTCCGCTCACCAATCATTTGACTCTTTGATCGCAGCGGCAATCGGGCGATTTGATTGGCTCTACGCTTAAAATAGGGACCCACACGCACGCTTATACTTATTCTGATTTTCTAGAATTAATATCACATATATATTTATGATTGTAGCATTATAATGGATGTATCACCGCTCCAATGTTCAACATGCTAGTCCCTTGCCCTCTAAGGTCGCGAGTTCGAATCCCACCTTTTGCTCTTTCTTTATATAATTTCGTGTTTTCGCAGTTATCACATATAATCAATGGAAGTGTATTGACACCACGTGCAATGTGGTCCGTTGGTAAACTTTTGAATCCACAACCTCAAGGGCGTGGGTTCAAACTCCGAGCAAGGCCAACCTAATTTTTACTACTTGTTTCCTTTCCATTTTATATTTCTTAGTTTCTAACCAATTTATTTTCTTTTCTATTAATTTTTAAATTTTTTTTCTAAAACTCTATAAAATGTTTAATCTTAGATTTAGGTTAATAAAACCTTTATTTAATTTTTGACACAAAAACATTTTCTTTTTATTCCTATTTTTGTTTATTTTTCTAATTAAATGTTAATTAACATAGAATTAGGTTTTATTCATTAAAATTAATCACAAAAACTCCAAAAAATTATTTCTTTTCTAGTAATTAGGGTTACTAACCTAAAACCTTTTTTACTAATTTCCAAATCATTTTCACTAACATTTTATTATTGTTTCTGATTATTTCTGCATTTACAATTATAGAAAGGATGTATATGTCGCAAAGTTTTATCATGTAATAGCGTAGATTTACATTTCTGCTTTATTTTCCGTGACTTCCTATTATGTATCTTCCCAAAGCCATATAATAGCGAGGATTTACGCTTCGCACTTTTACTTTCCGCACAAGATTATTATGTACATATATTAATCGCTAGTAACTAGGCATGTATGGCAAGACTAATTCAATCAATATAGCTAACATTAATCACAAGATAAATATCCAATACAACACACTCTTTGCACTCACTCACACCTTAGGGTATCCTCTCTTGTTGCCTTACGAATAAATATGGTCATGTCCTCAAATGTAGAGATATCTTAGCATATTTGCCTACTTAATAAAGATCATAGTCCCTTTGATACAAAGATCATAGTCCCTCGATGACCTCGATTGTTGCCTACGAATATATGATCTCGCCTTGATTGTTGCCTATGAAAGGTGATGGTCATGCCTACGAATATGCAAAGGTATCCGTACATGTTGTCTTCTATGACCATACGATGACCCTATTTAACGTCCCTTTACATCCAATGGATAGAGTTACCTAACAACTAATGGTATGGATAGCGCTTCCCTTAAGGAAAGCAAAATAACATGGAAACGACCATTCTGACTAGGTAATAGACTCTTAATTGCTTTCTCCAATCAATTCAAAAATACTTTTCACACCTCACACTATTTTCAAAGCTTTTCAAACACTTTGTATACATTCCAGCGTGAATCATTACAAAGTTAAACACTTTTCCAAAACAAAACATTTCCAAACACTTTGTATACATTCCAGTGAGAATCATTACGTAAGTCAAAGAGAAATGTCTTTTCAAACACACACAAAAAGCAATTTATAAAGTAAGCTAAGCAATTAAGATCCCTAGATAACTCACGGATGAAAAGGGTGCTAATACCTTCCTTTTCATAACCGCCCCATACGTAATCTAACGAAGGTCTTTTCCTATTATTTTCGCCTTCCCTTAATTGGATAAAAGAAAATTTGGTATACTTGATATCCACAACATTTACGATAAAACGAAAACAAACAAGTCACCTCCCCACCGTATCACAGCCTAATGGAGAGATGACACGCCCATACTAGTTTTCGTGAATAAATGCAACCTAAACAAGTTATATTGAACAAACATTGAAGAATGCAAGAATTCATTAATGATGCAAGTATGTATGAATAATGAGTGTCATGAATGTGGTATGCATATTGACTAAACTTGACAAGACATCAAAGCGATTTGGAAAAGGACTATGTCGCAAAGACAATCAAATACTCAAAGAAAATCTTTAGCAATGGTGGAGATTCTTTTGGATAATAATACCGCCTTTGATGATCTCTTTGGGGAAGAGAAAACTTCTCGCAGCTTGGTTATCCTTTAGAGGTCGAAACACTCATGGAGATAATCGTTGTTGTTCCTTCTATGTTCACAATTCAAAGGAAAATTTCCCTTTATTTCAAACGCTGAAGTAAAAATTCATTTAAACCTTTTTTGTTTTTGTTTCAAAAGTGATTATCACAAGAAAACGTTATTTTGCAAAAATGTAATAAAGCAAGAATTGCAAACAAGTGGGCACAAGGCTCGAATTTTATTGATAGAATGGTAATCGTCAAAGGCGTGATTCCATGGAGTATTTACAAAAGTTGAAATGGCAATATATTACGAAAATGATACATTGAAAATGTAACACGGTGAACTGACTTTGTAGGGTTTTGTATCGCAAATGTGCGGATAGAAGAGTCGCCACCGACTTTTCTTTTATCCAATTAAGGGAAGGTAAAAAGTATAGAAAAAGACCTTCGTTAGATTCTCGAGAGGGAGAAGGTTATGAAAAGGAAGGTATTAGCACCCTTTTCATCCGTAGTTATCTACGGCTCTTAGTTGCTCTTAGATCACTTTAAAATTGTGCTTTCGGTGTTTGACAAAATGTTTTGAAAAGTATTTCACTTTGACTTTGTAATGATTCATGTAGGAATGTATACAAAGTGTTCGTAAATGTTTCGCTTTGAAAAGAGTTTGAACTTTGACAAAAGTGTGAGGTGTAAAAGTATTTTGATAGAGCAAGCAACTAAAAGTCTTATTACCTACTCGAACCGGTCGCTTTTGTGTTATTTTATTCCTTTAGAATAGTGTTATCCATACCATTAGTTGGTAGGTAACCCTATTTGTTGATGTAAGCGGACATTTGAAGGGACATCGGATGGTCATAGAAAGCAACTTGTAGGAAGTATCCTAGCATTCAAGGACTATCATCATTTTCAGAGGCGACAATCGAGGGTCAAGATCATGTATTCGGAGGCTACATCGTGGGTCTATGATCTTGTATCGAAGGGACTATGATGATTTGTTTTGAAGGCAACGGTGCTAGAATACCTCACGCTCGAGTAACTTGACCATATTTGATTCAGAAGGCAACGAGAGAGAATTACCCTAAGGAGTGCGTGTGAAAGAGTGTTGATTCATACATGTTACCTTTGAAAATTAGAGTGAGCTATGTTGATTTTAGTCTTGCCCACACGCCTAATTACTAACAGCTCATAAGATGCGGAAAGTAAAATGCGAGTTAAAGTGGAAAGATAAATCCTACGCTATTACATGGCTTTGGGCGTATACATAATTTAAACTCATGGAAAATAAAAGCCCTAATTAAGCTATTACATCCCATAAGCAATTACATTATTGAAGAAAAAACAAGAAAAGAAATCGTCCAAACAAGATAACCCGTGAAAAGATGAGAAATCTAAAATACGAAGAAATCGAATAAGAGACAAATGTTAGTAAAATGATAATTTTAAATTAGAAAAATATTTCATGTGGAAATAACATTAATATGCTAAAATAATTTTTGGGATTTTTGAGATAATTTAATAATTAAAACTAATTAAAAGTGATTTAAATGATAAATTAGCAATTAAATTAAATATGCATGCAAAATAATATTTTTAATTTTATAAATTAAATAAACATTTTCTGAAATAATGCAAAAGAAAAATATTTTTGGTATTTTTTAATGCATGATAAAAATTGTTGAAGTTAATTAAAATGAATGCAAAATATTAAATAAAAGAAAATATAGAAAATATGAGTTTGTGAAAGAGAAACAAACGGTCCCGCATGGTTCGAATAGGGACCAAGAGGAGCATCTTTGCACAGTCCACGCCTTTAACCACTAGGCCAAGTGTCATCCGTGTTTTGAAAGTGAAAATCAATGGCATATGAGTGATGACGCTGTGAAAGGTTTGAAAACGAGTCACCATGCGTGGGGTCCCCGCTGAATGAGAGAGCTACCGGATTGCCCGAACGCACGCACGCGACGCCGGTCAGGTCGACGACGCCGAGCCCTAGCTCCTACCGCCTTCTCCGCCACCCAATTCTCAAACCCGCAAAATACGATGAACAAATGTAAAAGAACACCCTATCCCCTAAATCGACCCTTCCGAGTCCAATGGTGGTATCGCTTTTCCCGAAAGTGCTCTAACTATCAACAAACTCAGCCCAAAACCCTAATCATGGCATCACGCGATTGGACGCTCAAACTCAACAACAATTGCCCTGATCATGTATATGGAGTCTCATGAACACAATAAAAGCATTAGAATCAATTGAAACGAGCAAATAATAAAAGTGCAAAATCAAAAAGAATTGAATATGTATGCATGTATATGGCTCGATTTCGCTTGCTTTGATCAATAACAATGATGCATTCTTACCAATCTTCCCCCGAGCACGCTTGGATGGTTGATCGAGAATGAAAGTGCAAAATAAAATTCGATTTTTGAGAATCCTTGAAAAATTTGGCAAAGTTTTGGTTGTTGTAAGGGCTAGGTTTCGTGGTCTCTTCGAACATATTGTCGGCTATTTATAGAGTGAATCGAGAGAAAAACAAGGCAAAAAGATTTGATTTTGAATGCATTGAATGATTTTTCAAATCAAATCAAATTTTTGAAAGAAATTTGATTTTCTAAATGAATGATCATGCACGAAATTGATATGTATTTTGGGCTTCCTTGACCTCAAGCATGATATAAAATCACTTAAAAATATCTTATTTTCATATTTTATATAATTTAATTTTGAATTAAATGGTTTAAAATTCAAAATAAATTAATAAAATAGAAAATTGCCATGGCCAAGCATTTATGAGTCACAAGTAATGTCATGAACAAGTTTGATCAAAAGATTATAGGCCCATTTGGAAAATTTTGCATTTTGGCCAAAATCTCCTTTTGTGCAATTGTCCAAAATTGCCCAACTTGTGAATAGTGTATCTTGCTCAATTTTCCACATTTTTTAGTGTTCTTGGACTTTTTCGAAATCTCTAAGAGTCCTCTAACTAACCTCTTTGGTTTCATCTCAATTGGAGTTACCATGCTCAATATATCTTCAAAACAAAATGTTGACTTTTTGTTGACTTTGAAAAGGACCTATAATGTTTTGATCCATACCTTCCAAATGAAGCATTTTTTGAACATTCTTGTGAGACATGAAGTTGTAGAGAATTGAATTTCCTTCAAAACAAGAGGTCGTGGAAAAATTTCTGAGAAAGTATGAAGAAGTTATGCTCAGTCAAAGTTTGGTTGACTTTTCACTAAGAAACCCTAATTTAGAAAGTTTGACTTTGAGCAAATCTTGAGTTTTCTTGATGAATCATGATCAACCCTTGATCAAATGATGAATGTAACTTCAAAATGAGGATGTTGACCAAAAATTATGAAGTTTGACTGTATGTTGACCATAGTTGACTTTTTGTCCAATACAATTGATTTTCAACCATCTCGAGCAATTGTCCGAGGAAACTCTACTGTGAGGCTTGAAACTTGACATGGAGAATATTTGAAGCATATGAGGAGGCATGAAGACCATTGGAGATTTTGGGAACCCATCTTGATCTGAGGAATACCAAACCCTAGTTTGGGTTGATTGTCTAGGAGAGGGTTTGTCTGATCAACCCTTGAAGAATCTTTGAGCATGGATGTATGGAATATCTTGAGAAGTTGGAGGGCAAATTTTGGTATGACAAAGCAATAACCATTATTCTCCTAATAACTTTGAATTCTAATTGTGCTTGTTGCTTTAGAAGATTTGATTAAAGATCCGTTGATGGAAGATTTTTTCAAGTCGACGTAAGTATGTATTGATGTAGTTAATTTTTCATTTAATCCTTAATTTTGCTTAGATTTTTCAGGTTTTCAATCTACTAGGTTAAACTTTTCTTTTATTGTCTCTAATTTTGCCTCGGATCGCCTTTTCAAGTTTTCACCCACCGAGACGCCATGTTTGCCTAAGCCGCCTTTTCGGTTTTCGACTTACCATGTTGTTTTGTCTTTTTAGACAAAGTATTTCTTGACCGTGTCAGCGCCATATGATGCGGAGTTCATCACCATCCATGGTTGTGAGAGTCATAGCACCGCCAAAGAATCTTATCTTAACAATGTACTGCCTTCGAATTACGGACCATTTGCCCTTAGAATTTGGTTGAAAAGACAATATTTTTTAAGCACGAGGTCGCCTTCGAATTTACAATAACCTTTTATTAAAGGTTTTCTTCATCCTTCTTGATACAATTGTCCATGACACAAAGCGGTCATACTTTTTTTCGATTAAGTTCAATGGATTGTATCCGCTTTGACACCATTCACTCAGATAACTTAGCTCCATGAGGACTCTCATTGATGGAATTTCAACTTCCACGGGAGCACCGCCCATGCCATACACTAAATAGAAATGGTTTGCCCATATTGAAGTACATAATCAAGTGTGATACCCATGTAAAGCAAATGGCAACATTTCATGCCGCCTTTGTAATGATGACCATTTTTGATGATCTTCTTGATATTTTTATTGGCGGTTTCACAACGCCATTCATTTTGGTCGGCAAGGAGACGAAGTTATGATGCTTAATCTTGAATTCTCACACGCTCTTTTTCATCATTTTGTTGTTGAATTTCGATCCATTATCCTGAATGATCTTGCTTGAATTTATATCGACAAATGAGGTTGTTCTTGATGAACCTCATAATCACTTGTCTTGTAACATTGGCGTAAGATGTCGCTCGACCCATTTGGTGAAGTAATCAATGGCCACTAAGATGAAATGATGACCGCTTGAAGCTTTTGGTTCTATCATTCCAATCATGTCGATATCCCACATGGAGAAAGGCCATGGAGAGAGAGAACGCTCGAGAGTCGGTGGCACATGGATCTTATATGCATAGATCCGACACTGTGACATCTCTTAACGTGTTTACAAAGAATCGATTCCATTGTTATCCAATAGTAACTCGTTTAAGATTTTTCTCTCATTTCATGCCCATTTGAATGGGTTCCAAAGGACCTTCATGCACTTCGTATTAACACATTTGCTTCGTGTCCGCCCATGCATCTAAGCAAGACCATGTCAAAGTTTCGCTTGTATAGCACATGTCCATTAAGGAATAAATTTTCGTAAAGCCTCCTTAGAGTTTTTCCTATCTTTTGTGATGCCCCGAGTGGGTACTCTTGAGTTTGAAGGAAGTGTTTGATGTCGTGGAACCACGGTTTATCATCGATGACTTCTTCAACAAACACATAGGCGTGTCTTTCAAGACTGTTGATGTTGATCTTAGGAATATCGCTCCAATGGTTGATTTTGAACATGAAAGATAAAGTAGCCAAGGAGTCGCCATTTAATTTCGATCTCGAGGAATATGATGCAATTCAACTTTATTGAAGAAAGTCAATAAGCGCCTTGCATAATCTCGGTAGGAATCAAACCAAGGTGATGAGTTTCAGATTTGTCTTTGATTTGATTGATCACAAGGGTTGAATCTCCATATATGTCAAGGATCTTGATCCTTAAGTCGATGGCTTCTTCGATACCCATGATACAAGCTTCAGATTCTCGCAATGTTGTTAGTGCAATCAAATAGCAATTTGGTGGAAAACGGATATGAGTACCCCGGAGTAATGATGACTACCCTAATTCCATTTCCAAAACGTTAATCGCTCCATAAAGAATTAGGCCCCATTTTGATTCAGGATCGACCTTTTCGTAACGGTTCGCCATAATTCATCTTTAAGTACATAACATCCTCGCTAGAAGTCAAACTGAGAGATTGGTATTCGTGATTGGTTGATAAGCCAAGTGATCGGCGAGAATGCTTCCTTTGACCATTTTTGGACGCGATACTGGCGTCATATTAAGATAATAGCATCGCCATCGAAATCCCACCGTTAAGGCAGTGCTTTTCAAAGACGTATTGATTGGATCCATTTTGAGATTAACCAAGTCGTGTGATTGATCATGTATCGCGGAGACGCTTGAAGCCCATACCAAATCACAATGTGTTTTCTCGAGCATGGAGTAACGAGTTTCACAACTGTGAACATTTTACTCAAGTAATAGGTGGCATGCTCCTTCTTATCGGTTCCATCTTATTGTACAAGCACACATCCCATATAATCTTCCAACACCGTGAGGTACATAATTAGAGGTTTTCCTTCGATCGGAGGAATCAATATCTAAGTTCGATAAGTATTCCTTGATACTGCCGAACGCTTTTGGCAATCTTCCGTCCACACAACCTCTTGATTTTTGCGAGAAGCTTGAATATTCGCCCACAAGTAGCAGTTATTTGAGAGATAACTGAGATATAATTGAAGGTTGAAAACACAAGAAAGGGGGTTTGAATTGGGGTTTTGAAATTAAAATAATTTGACAAAGTTATTTTTATCCCGGTTCATTTGAACTCAAACTACTCCACCACCAATAAGGTGATTTGCCTCTCTCGGAGGTCTTAATCCACTAATCTAATCTTTGATTACAACCACGATGACAACTCGCCAACGCCTTCTTGAAATCTAACCACTACTTGGTTACCAAGGTACAAACATATAAAAGAAGAATATGTGTTAATAATGTTTACAAGCTATATCACAATTGTGATGTATATAGTATTTAGACACGTAAAATAATAAAACAACTTTGAGAAAATATGAAGTGTGCTTTTAAGTTGTTCTCAGAGAGTGAGATCACAGCTGAAGCTTGAAGGTGATTCTCCTTTATATAGGCAATTGATTTGATCCGCTGGGAGTCACCACAAGCATAAAAGGAATGTTGATGATTTGCATTAAGTACTCCTTTCCATAAACAGATCTTGTTTGCGTACCAATCGATACTTTAAATATTTCCATTTGTGAATTTTGTAATGCATCGAGCTAAGTATGAAATGCATCCGTATGATGATATCGATTTTAAGATGCAGCTTGATGCTTGGATGTTTGATTTGAACTAAGCATAAATTCTTCTAATGAGCGAGAATTTGAAGGATTCTTTTAGCGATCTTTCTTATCAATCATAACTTCTTCTTACAAATACAAGCTTAACTTATTCTTCTTATTCTTTAGAACCATAACTTTATCCTCGCGTAACATTAACACTAGAAGATAACAATATAAAATATTTATCTATCAGTCGAATATAATTATCATCAATAGAATTTGTTATCATTAAACCTCTTTAGAAG
>CM038793.1:261336829-261372669 GCA_021764765.1 Vicia sativa | reverse complement strand
TCAACTATCAGCCTTCTGTAATTGTAAAATTAATGCTAAATCGGTGTATTTTAACATTTAATAATGGAATATTTTCTTTCATCTATAAAATTGAATAACCCATCAACCATATGAAATTAATTCTAATATGAAATTGATTAAGTCTTTTATGAAATCAATAAACTTATAACTATCTTTGTTTTAGAATTGTATATTTTCAAATTAATAATGAATCTTATTTCATATCAAATTGTTTTCAATTTTAAATGAGATGAGATAATAGTTTAATCCGAGTTAATGTGAATTTGTCTCCTAGTTTCATTTAAAAAATTGTATTTTAAAATATGATGATCAAAAAACATTTATATAATTGCATAATTTATTTGGGAAATTATAAGAAGAAATCAAAATGCCATAAAAAATAATTTCCGCATTATCTCCATTAGATTAGTGGTGGTCGCCTCATTTTATGGTGGTTTCTCATCTTTCACGCTTTATATAGTGGTTATCTCATGAAAGCACTTATCTCTTCCTTTCAACCTCACGCCATGTTTCTATAGAGTCACCAATGTAGACACCTTCATTTTCACGATTTAACAAAAATCGCTTAATTCACATGGCTCGCCTGCAGCTGCCACCACTAAGAAGCATATATAGATGTCTAATATTACTATGGTGGTGGGTATATTCTATTTATCAGTATTCTGATTTAATAACTTTGATGTTGGTAACTTTTCATTTTCCTAAAGATTTGATCGTTATAAATTCTGTAGGTTGCAAAATGCTGATTACTCTATCATATTTTGTCGTTGTTGTTTTAATGTCTATATTTTACTTTTGTCTTTTGGATTTAAGTCCCGCTTTCATAGTTTGTATTAAACTATGTTTAATGTATTTTATATTCATGTAATTTTTACTTTTAGATGTTGCTAACTTATAAATTATATATGTTCTATATCTGACATGCCTTTGATCTTTGTAATATCTATTTATTTTATTAATGGAACAATGTTTACTTCCAGTAATATACGTTATCGCTGGTTTCTATTAAAGTTGTGAAGTCATTACAGCCCTATTTATTAGAAAATTGGATATTTACATTAAACCGGCAACGAAATTTGTGTGAATTTTGAATTAACGTTTTCTTTCGAATATATACTGTCCTTCCTTTTGTTTAATCATAGACTCAATGAACCTAACTTTGCTTATTAGATTTCCAAGAAATTAAAGAACGATCAAGAAGAAACAATAGATCAAATGGTTCATCGAGTATCTAAAGAAAAACACAATATAACAAATCATTTAGTTAAAAAAGTTATAAAATAAAGATCTTATATATTAATTGTATATTTTATATTATTTTTCATTTAATATATTTTATATACATGTCTTAAAAATTGTCTAATTCAACCACTTAATTTTATATATATGAGTCATGATAATATGTTATTCTCCATTCTTCATGGATTAAGTATGACTTTTAGAAGTCGATATATTATATGAGAATGAAAATAATATTATTTCTTTAATTACTTTAAGTATATCAGATTTCTCCTTAAACGGTAATTTTGAAGATTTTTATATTCTCCAAACATTAGTTTTACCGAAAGTTAAGATATAATTAATAATTTTTTTTCATTCGCACCCCTTTTGAAAATGTAAAATATAATGTATTACTTTTTTGTGGTAAATATGTATAAACTTATCTAAATTTAATATTTTTTAATATATGTGTCAAAACATAACAGATCGAAAATTAGAAATTAGATGTATGGAAAATAACAAATAATTAATTTATAATGAAACGTCATTGTATAAAAATATTTTGGTCGTTCATTTTACATGACCTCTTTTATATTCTTTTTATTATATTATCTCCTTGTTGCACAAGTAAAAGAAAAGCAAAATACATTGTTGTGAACTCATAACTTTGTTAACAAAAATTATTTTCTATAAATCTTAAAACTATTAAAATAATTAAAAAATATTTTATAAATTTACTTAATGTTTTAAATATATATTGTCAATATCTAAAAGCTCTAGAACATTGTAACAAAGGAATCGCAACAAAAATCTAAGATCATCCATATTTAAAGCTCAAATCTAAATTAATGCTAAATCTGCTCAATGTAATATTTAATTAATGGAATGTTTTCATTCATCTATAAAATTGAATAACCCATCAACCATATGAAATTGAATAATTTAATATATAATAACAATATGAAATCGAATAAACCCATCAATCAATATTCTGTTTATATAAAATTGTATTTTCAAATTAATAGATTAAATCTATTTGCTATCAAATTGTTTTTAATTTTGAAATTAGATGAGATAATAGTTTAATCCGAGTTAACGGTGAATTTGTCTCGAGTTTCATTTAAAAATTTATTTTAAAATATGATGTAATCAAAAACATTTACATATTGCATAATTTATTTGGGAAACTTATAAGAAGAAATCAAAAAAGTCAAGCAAAAAGAATATCATCGCACATTCCATTAGATTTAATGGTGGTCGCCCCATTTTTATGGTGGCTTTCATCTTTCAGCTTTTATGGTGGTTATCCTCATGAAAGAATTTATCTTTCTTTCAACCTCACGCTTCATGTTTCTATAGATCTAAGTCACCATCGAGACACTCATTTTCACGTATTTAACAAAAATCGCTTTCTTAATTCACATGGCCTCGCTGAGCCACCACAAGAAGAGATGTCCTAACATTAAGTGGGGTATATTCTATTTATGTGATTCTAACAACTTTGATGTTGGCAACTTTCTCGCTTCTTCCTAAAGCCGCTATAAATCTTCTAGAGGTTGCAAATGATTACTCTATCATATTTTGTATGTTGTTTCGTTGTTGTCTATACTTTACTTTTGTCTTTTGGATTTAAGTCCTCAAGCCTAGCATAGTTCGATTAAACCGTGTTTAATGTATTTTATATTCATGTAATTTTACTTTTAGAGTTGTTAACTATAAATGATATATGTTCCACATACCATGCCTCCGTGATCTTTGTAATATCTATTTATTTTCGATTAATGGAATAATGTTTATCAGAAAAAAATACTAATGTTATCGCGTTTTTACATTATTAAGAGTTATTAAATACATATAGCTAATTATTGTGAAATTGATGTTAGTTATTTACAGTAGAATAAACCTAAAATTAAATTTGTGGAATTAACATATTTTCAGAAATATATACTTCTGTCCCTTCTTTTTGCTTAATCATAGACTCAATGAATCAATCTTATTAGATTTCCAAGAAATTAAAGAATGATCAGAAGAAATAATAGACTCAAAATGGTTCATCGAGTATCTAAAGAAAAGCACAATATAACAAATCATTTAGTTAAAAAAAGTTATAAGATAAAGATCGATATATTAATCGGTATATTTTATATTATTTTTCATTTAATATATTTTATATATATGTCTTAAAAAATTGTCTAATTCAACCACTTTTAATTTTATATATATGAGTCATGATAATATGTTATTCCCTCTATTCTTCATGGATTAAGTATGACTTTAGAAGTCGATATATTATATGAGAATGAAAATAATAATATTCTAATTACGCTTAATATCGTATTTCTCCTTAAACTGTAATTTTTGAAGATTTATTCTCCAAAATAAGTTTTGATGGAATGTTAAGATATAATTAATAATTTTCATTCGCACCCTTTGAAAATGTGTAAAATATAATGTATTTTTTGTGTGGTAAATATGCATAAACTTATCTAAATTTAATATTTTTTTAATATATGTGTCAAAACATACAGGACCGAAATTAGAAATTAGATGTATGGAAAAGTAACAAATAATTAATTTATAATGAAACGTCATTGTATAAAAAATATTTTGGTCGCTCATTTTATATGACCTCTTTTATAATCTTTTTATTATATCTATCTCCTTGTTGCAAGTTTAAAAGAAAAGCAAAATACATTGTTGTGAACTCCACAAATATTTTGTTAACAAAAATTATTTTCTATAAATTCAGTTATTAAAATAATTAAAAAAATATTTCTTTCCAAATTTATTTAATGTTTTAAATATATATTGTCAATATCTAAAATCTAGAACATTGTAACAAAGGAATCACAAATAAAATCTAAGATCATCCATATCTAAAGCTCAAATCTAAATTAATCAGGTAACGGTTCAATGTAATATTTAATTAATGGAATATTTTCTATTTTCATCTATAAAATTAATAACCTATCAAATTCCATCTAATATGAAATTGAATAAGTCTATTATGAAATTGAATAACCCATCAACTATCTTGTTTATATAAAATTGTATATTTTCAAATTAATAGATTTAAATCTATTTCCATATCAAATGTTTTCTTAATTTTAACGAGATGAGATAATAGTTTAATCCGAGTTAATGTGTGAATTTGTTCTTCGAAGTTTCATTTAAAAATTTATTTAAAATATGATGTAATCCAAAAACATTTATATAATTGCATAATTTATTTCAAAACTTAAAGAAGAAATAAAAAAGCCATAAAAAGAATACGCATGGTGGTTTCCATTTTATTGAAGTGTTTTATCTTTGATTTTTATGGTGGTTTTGTCTCATGAAAGAATTTATCTTTCTTTCAACCTCATGCTTCATGTTTTATGATTCAAGTCACCATGTAGACATATCATTTTTCACGACGAATAAAATCGGCTCCACATGGTTTTGCAGCTACCACTTAAGTTAGAGATGTCTCATTCTATGTTGGTATATTCTTATCGATCATTTCCAACAACTTTAATGTTTCAACTTTTACTCTTCCCAGCCGTTTAAATCTTCGAGGTGTTGCAAAATGAACTCTATCACATATTTTTTTCTTGTTTCAGTTATTGTTTATACTTTACTTTTTGTCTTTTGGATTTAAGTCCACCATTTGAAGATAGAAGTTCTTTGTGATTAAACTATGCTTTAATGTATTTTATATTCATGTAATTTTTAGTTTTAGAGATGCTATAACTATAAATGATATATGTTCTATATCTCTGATGCCTGTGATCTTGTAATATCTAGTTTATTTTTCGATTAATGGAATAATGTTTAATTGTAAAATATATTCAATGTTATTTTGCCTTTTGCACTCGATTAAGAGTTATTAACATATTATAGCTTCCTATATATTTATTAGAAAATTGATGTTAGTTATTTACGTAATAAACTCCAAGAAAATTTGTGTGAATTAACGTAGTTTTCTTAAAATATATACTTCCCTTCCTCTTTTTGTTTAATCATAGACTCAATGAATCGAATCCTTGCTTATTAGATTTCCAAGAAATTAAAGAATGATCAAAATAAGAAACAATAGATTTAAATGGTTCATCGAGTATCTAAAGAAAAAGCACAATATAACAAATCATTTAGTTAAAAGTTATGGTGATAAAGATCGTATTATTAATTGTGTATATTTTATATTATTTTTTTTAATATATTTTATATACATGTTTTAAAATTGTCTAATTTAAACCACTTTAATTTTAAATATAAGTCATGCGATAATATGTTATTTCTATTCTTCATGGATTAAGTATGACTTAGAAGTCGATAATATTATATGAGAATGAAAATAATATTGTTTTTTTAACATGCTAATATCAGAGCTTTCCTTAAACGGTAATTTTTGAAGATATTTCTTCAAACATTAGTTTTTACTGGAAAGCGAAGATATAATAATTTTTTTTATTCACACTTTTTTAAAATGTAAAATATAATAAATTTTTTTTTGTGTGGTATATAAATTTTAAATTTAATATTTAATATATGTGTTAAAATATGTGGATGTTATAGCGAAGATAATTTTATAATGAAACGGCATGCATAAAAATATTTTTTTTGGTCGTTTTTTGCGGTTATTTTGTTTTTATTTATGTTGCAAAGCGAAAAGAAAGTAAAATGTTATTGTTGTGAAATTATCAAATATTTTTATTAACAAAAAATATTTTTTTTTAATAATAAATAATTAAAATATTTTTTTAATATATGTTGTCAATATTTAAAATCTGAAATATGTAATAAAGGAATGTGAAGCAAATCTAAGATTCATCTATATTTAAAGCTAATAACGCACGGGAACGATTAATGGAATATTTTCATTTCATTTATAAAATTGAATAACCCATCAACCAATGAAATTGAATAATTTAATATGAAATTGAATAAGTCTAATATGAAATTGAACAATTCAATCATCTTGTTTATATAAAATTGTATATTTTCAAATTAATAGATTTAAATCTATTGCCATATCAAATTGTTTTCAATTTTTGAATGATGAGAGATAATGTTTAATTCCGAGTTAATGTGTGGAATGAGTTTGTTTTAATTTATTTTAAAATACATGTAATTTAAACATTTATATAATTGCATAATTTATTTGGGAAACTTATGTTAAAGAAGGTGCAAAAGAATACCTATATTCCATTAGTTTAATGGTGGTTTCCCATTTATATGGTGGCTTTTATCTTTCGCTTTATGGTGGTTATTCTCATGAAAGAATTTATCTTTTTTTCAACCTCACCTCATGTTTCTATAGAGACAAGTTATTCCATCGTAGACACTCATTTTCATAATACCGGTTTTTTAATATAATGTGTTTTTATGAGCACCACTAAGAAGAGATGTCCTAGTTATTATGTTGGTATATTCTATTTATCAGATTTCCAACAATTTAATGTTGCAATTTTATTTCTTTAAGTGTATCTTTTCAGTAGGTTGTAGCTGATTACTTTATCATATTTTGCTGCGTTGTTTCTTGTTGTCGTTTATTTTACTTTTGTCTTTTGGATAAGTCCCAAGGGTTTAGTATTTTTCAGATTAAACTATGTTTAATGTATTTTATATTCATGTAATTTTTGTTTAGACGTTATAACTATAAATGATATATGTTCATATCCGATGCCTCGTGATCTTTGTAATATCTATTTATTTTTGATTAATGGAATAATGTTTACCGTAGTAATATTAATGGTAATGCGCGTTTTCGTAATTGAGTTATTAAATACATTATAGGCCTTAATATTTTTATTAGAAAATTGATGTTAGTTATTTATGCAATAAACAGCAACCAAATTTGTGTGAATTAACGTAGTTTTCGTAAATATATACTCTGTCTCTTCCTTCTTTGTTTAATCATAGACCAATGAATCAACTTTGCTTATTAGATTTCCAAGAAATTAAAGAATGATCAAAGAAGAAACAATAACCTAAAATGGTTCATGAGTATCTAAAGAAAAAGCACAATATAACAAATCATTTAGTTAAAAAAAGTTATAAGATAAAGATCAGAATATTAATTGTGTATATTTTATATTATTTTTCATTTAATATATTTTATATACATGTCTTAAAAATTGTCTAATTCAACCACTTTAATTTTATATATATGAGTCATGATAATATGTTATTCTATTCTTCATGGATTAAGTATGATGACTTAGAAGTCGTATATATTATATGAGAATGAAAATAATAATATTTCTAATTACGTTTAAGTATTACTGTATTTCTCCTTAAACGGTAATTTTTGAAGATTTTTATATTCTCCAAAACATTAGTTTTTACTGGAAAGTTAAGATATAATTAATAATTCTTTTTTCATTCGCACCCCCTTTTGAAAATGTAAAATATAATGTATTACTTTTTTTGTGTGGTAAATATGCATAAACTTATCTAAATTTTAATAATATATGTGTCAAAACATAATCAGATCGAAATTAGAAATTAGATGTATGGAAAGTAATAAATAATTAATTTATAATGAAACGTCATTGCATAAAAAAATATTTTTGGTCTTTCTTTTACATGACCTTTTTATATTCTTTTTATTATATCTATCTCCTTGTTGCACAAGTAAAAAGAAAAAGCAAAATACATTGTTGTGAACTCACAAATACTTTGTTAATAAAATTATTTTCTATAAATCTTAAAACTATTAAATAATTAAAAAAATATTTCTTTAAAATTTACTTAATGTTTTAAATATATATTGTCAATATCTAAAATCTAGAACATTGTAACAAAGGAACTCAGAATAAAATCTAAGATCATCCATATCTAAAGTCGGAAATCTAAATTAATGGTAACGTTCAATGTAATATTTAATTAATGGAATATTTTCATTCATCTATAAAATTGAATAACCCATCAACCATATGAAATTGAATAATTTAATATGAAATTGAATAAGTCTAATATGAAATTGAACAACCCATCAACTATCTTGTTTATATAAAATTGTATATTTTCAAATTAATAGATTTAAATCTATTTTCCATATAATTCAAATTTTCAATTTTGAAATGAGAGATAATAGTTTAATCCGAGTTAATGTGTTAATTTGTCTCGAGTTTCATTTAAAAATTTATTTTAAAATATGATGTAATCCAAAACATTTATATAATTGCATAATTTATTTGGGAAACTTATAAAAGAAATCAAAAGCTATAAAAGAATACCGCATATTCCATTAGATTTAATGGTGGTCGCTTCCCATTTTTATGGTGGCTTTCATCTTCGCTTATGGTGGTTATCCTCATGAAAGAATTTATCTCTTTCTTTCAACCTCACTCTCATGTTTCTATAGATCTAAGTCACTCATCGTACACTCATTTTCACGATGGACAAAATCTCCTTTCTTAATTCATATGGTCGCCGCTCAGCCACCACACTAAGAAGAGATGTCCTAGTATTACTATGGTGGGTATATTCTATTTATTATCTGCTCCAACAACTTTGATGTGGCAACTTTTCGCCCTTCCTAAAGTGCCAATAAATCTTCTAGAGGTGCATGCATTACATTCTATCATATTTTGGTAAGGTTGTTTCAGTTGTTGTCTATATTTTACTTTTGTCTTTGGATTTAAGTCCGCTTCCATAGTTTGTGATTAAACCATGTTTAATGTATTTTATATTCATGTAATTTTTACTTTTAGAGATGTTGCTAACTATAAATGATATATGTTCCATATCCGATGCCTCGTGATCTTTGTAATATCTATTTATTTTTCGATTAATGGAATAATGTTTACCTGAAAAATACTAATGTTATCGCGTTTTTGCAATCGATTAAGAGTTATTAAATACATTATAGCCTCTAATATTTATTAGAAAATTGATGTTAGTTATTTACAATAAATCCGCAACGAAATTTGTGTGAATTAACGTAGTTTTCTTCAGAATATATACTTCCTGTCCTTCCTCTTTGTTTAATCATAGACTCAATGAACTGAACTTTGCTTATTAGATTTCCAAGAAATTAAAGAAGCATCAAAGAAGAAACAATAGACTGAAATGGTTCATCGAGTATCTAAAGAAAAAGCACAATATAACAAATCATTTAGTTAAAAAAAGTTATAAGATAAAGATCAGAATATTAATTGTGTATATTTTATATTATTTTCATTTAACATATTTTTATATACATGTCTTAAAATTGTCTAATTCAACCACTTTAATTTTATATATATGAGTCATGATATGTTATTCCTCATTCTTCATGGATTAAGTATGACTTTAGAAGTCGATATATTATATGAGAATGAAAATAATATTATTTCTAATTATATATTAAGTATTTCTCCTTAAACGTAATTTTGAAGATTTTTATATCTCCAAACATTAGTTTTACCGAAAGTTAAGATATAATTAACAATTCTTTTTTCATTCGCACTTTGAAAATGTAAAATATAATGTATTACTTTTTTGTGTGGTAAATATGCATAAACTTATTAAATTTATTTTTTAATATATGTGTCAAAACAATGGATCGAAAATTAGAAATTAGATGTATGGAAAATATAAATAATTAATTTATAATGAAACGTCATTGCATAAAAATATTTTTGGTCGCTCTTTTACATGACCTCTTTTATATATTCTTTTTTTATTATATCTATCTCCTTGTTGCACAAGCGAAAGAAAAAGCAAAATACATTGTTGTGAACTCACAAATACTTTGTTAACAAAATTATTTCTATATTTTAAAACTATTAAAATAATAAAAAAATATTTTTTAAAATATATATGTTTTAATTAATATTAATAAAAGGCAATTGTAATAAAATAGAACATCTAAGGTCCATATCTAAAGTTTATTAATGGGCAATGCATTTAATTAATGGAATGTTTTCATTCATCTATAAAATTGAATAACCCATCAACCATATGAAATTGAATAATAATATGAAATTGAATAAGTCTAATATGAAATTGAAATTCATCAACTATTTTTGTTTATAAAATTGTATATTTTCAAATTAATAGATTAAATTTTTCCATATCAAATTGTTTTCAATTTTGAATGAGATGAGATAGTTTAATCCGAGTTAATGTGAATTGTTTTGTTTATTAAAAATTTATTTTAAAATATGATGTAATCCAAAACATATTATAATTGCATAATTTATTGGAAACTTATAGAAGAAATCAAAAGCAGAATGTAATATTTATTTAATGGTGGTATCCTTTTTTGTGGTGGTTTTTGGTTTATGGTGGTTATCCTCATGAAAGAATTTATCTTTCTTTTCACATGTTTCTATAGATCTAAGTCAATCGGATATTTCTTTTTACGGCGGGACCTCATAATTTTCGCCTGTGCCACTTGAGAGATGCTCAGTATTACTATGGTGGGTATATTCTATTTATGATCGTTTCCAACAATTTTGATGTTGGTACCTTTCGCCTTTTTAAAGTATAAATCTTCTGTATTGATTACTTTATCATATTTTTGTTTGTTAATGTTGTCTATATTTTATTTTTTCTTTTTGGATTTAAGTTCAAGTATAATAGATTAAATTACTATGTTTAATGTATTTATATTCATGTATTTTTACTTTTGTAGATGCTAAGTAAGATAAATGATATATGTTTCATATCCTATGTTTATTGTAATATCTATTTATTTTTCATTAATGGAATAAATGCTTAATAAAATATTAATGTTATTTGTTTTTGCATCGATAAGAGTTATTAAATACATTATAGGCTGCTAATATTTATTAGAAAATTGATGTTAGTTATTTACAAGAATAAATCTTAACGTAAATTTGTGTGAATTAACATAGTTTTTTCAGAATATATACTGGTTCCTTTTGTTTAATCATAGACTCAATGAATCGAACTTTGCTTATTAGATTTCCAAGAAATTAAAGAATGATCAAAGAAGAAACAATAGACTCAAATGGTTCATCGAGTATTCAAAGAAAAAGCATAAATATAACAAATCATTTAGTTAAAAAAGTTATAAGATAAAGATCTTCTATTAATTGTGTATATTTTTATATTATTTTTTTATTTAATATATTTTATATACATGTTTTAAAATTGTCTAATTAAATTACTTTAATTATATATATGAAGTCATGATAATATGTTATTTCTTTATTTTTGGATTAAGTATGACTTTTAATTATACTAATAATTTTTTATATTCGTACTTTGAAAATGTAAAATATAATGTATATATTTTTTTGTGTAAATATGTATAAATTTATTTAAATTTAATAAAATATATTGTGACTAAAAATTAGAAATTAGATGTATGGAAAGTAACAAATATTAATTTATAATGAAACGTATTGTATAAAATATTTTTTGGTCGCTCATTTTATATGACCTTTTATATTTTTTTTATTATATTCTCCTTGTTGCACAAGCGAAAAGAAAAAGCAAAATACATTGTTGTGAACTCACAAATACTTTGTTAACAAAAATTATTTTTATAAATCTTAAAACTATTAAAATAATTAAAAATATTTCTTAAAAATTTACTTAATGTTTTAAATATATATTGTCAATATCTAAAATCTAGAACATTGTAACAAAGGAACTCAACAACAAAATCTAAGATCATCCATATCTAAAGTCGGAAATCTAAATTAATGGTAATTGGTTCAATGTAATATTTAATTAATGGAATGTTTTCATTCATCTATAAAATTGAATAACCCATCAACCATATGAAATTGAATAATTCTAATATGAAATTGAATAAGTCTAATATGAAATTGAACAACCCATCAACTATCTTGTTTATATAAATTGTATATTTTCAAATTAATAGATTTAAATCTATTTCCATATCAAATTGTTTTCAATTTTGAATGAGATGAGATAATAGTTTAATCCGAGTTAATGTGTTAATTTGTCTCGAGTTTCATTTAAAAATTTATTTTAAAATATGATGTAATCCAAAACATTTATATAATTGCATAATTTATTTGGGAAACTTATAAGAAGAAATCAAAAAGCATAAAAGAATACTACATTCCATTAGATTTAATGGTGGTCGCCTCCCATTTTTATGGTGGCTTTCATCTTTCGCTTTTATGGTTATCCTCATGAAAGAATTTATCTCTTTTTCAACCTCCTCTCATGTTTCTATAGATCTAAGTCACCATCAGAGACATTTTTATTTACTTAACAAAATCGCCTTTTCTTAATTCACATGGCTCCGCTGAGCCACCACTAAGAAGAGATGTCCTAGTATTACTATGGTGGGTATATTCTATTTATCGATCTGCTCCAACAACTTTGATGTTGGCAACTTTTCGCCTTCCTAAAGCCGTTATAAATCTTCTAGAGGTTGCAGTGATTACTCTATCATATTTTGTCGTTGTTTCGTTGTTGTCTATATTTTACTTTTGTCTTTTTGGATTTAAGTCCGCGCTCTAGCATAGTTTGTGATTAAACTATGTTTAATGTATTTTATATTCATGTAATTTTTACTTTTAGAGATGTTGCTAACTATAAATGATATATGTTCTATATCTGATGCCTCGTGATCTTTGTAATATCTATTTATTTTTCGATTAATGGAATAATGTCTAATGTAAAAAAATACCAATGTTATCAGTGCTCTTTGCACTGATTAAGAGTTATTAAATACATTATAGGCCTGCTAATATTTACTAGAAAATTGATGTTAGTTATTTACAGTAATAAACTGCAACCTAAATTTGTGTGAATTAACGTAGTTTTCTTTCGTAAATATATACTCGGGTCCCTTCCTTTTTGTTTAATCATAGACTCAATGAACTGAACTTTGCTTATTAGATTTCCAAGAAATTAAAGAATGATCAAAGAAGAAACAATAGACTGAAATGGTTCATCGAGTATCTAAAGAAAAAACACAATATAACAAATCATTTAGTTAAAAAAAGTTATAAAATAAAGATCAGATATATTAATTGTGTATATTTTATATTATTTTTCATTTAATATATTCTATATACATGTCTTAAAAATTGTCTAATTCAACCACTTTAATTTTATATATATGAGTCATGATAACATGTTATTCTCATTCTTCATGGATTAAGTATGACTTTAGAAGTCGATATTATATGAGAATGAAAATAATATTATTTCTAATTACGTTTAAGTATTACTGTATTTCTCTTAAACGGTAATGTTTGAAGATTTTTATATTCTCCGAAACATTAGTTTTTACTGAAAAGTTAAGATATAATTAATAATTCTTTTTTCATTCGCACCCCCTTTTGAAAATGTAAAATATAATGTATTACTTTTTTTTTGTGTGGTAAATATGCATAAACTTATCTAAATTTAATATTTTTTAATATATGTGTCAAAACATAACAGACCGAAAATTAGAAATTAGATGTATGGAAAGTAACAAATAATTAATTTATAATGAAACGTCATTGCATAAAAATATTTTTGGTCGCTCATTTTACATGACCTTTTATATTTTTTATTATATCTATCTCCTTGTTGCACAAGTTTAAAAGAAAAAGCAAAATACATTGTTGTGAACTCACAAATACTTTGTTAATAAAATTATTTTCTATAAATCTTAAAACTATTAAAATAATTAAAAAATATTTCTTTAAAATTTACTTAATGTTTTAAATATATATTGTCAATATCTAAAATCTAGAACATTGTAACAAAGGAACTGCAACAAAATCTAAGATCATCCATATCTAAAGTCGGAAATCTAAATTAATGGTAACGGTTCAATGTAATATTTAATTAATGGAATGTTTTCATTCATCTATAAAATTGAATAACCCATCAACCATATGAAATTGAATAATTCTAATATGAAATTGAATAAGTCTAATATGAAATTGAACAACCCATCAACTATCTTGTTTATATAAAATTGTATATTTTCAAATTAATAGATTTAAATCTATTTTCCATATCAAATTGTTTTCAATTTTGAATGAGATGAGATAATAGTTTAATCCGAGTTAATGTGTTAATTTGTCTCGAGTTTCATTTAAAAATTTATTTTAAAATATGATGTAATCCAAAAAATTTATATAATTGCATAATTTATTTGGGAAACTTATAAGAAGAAATCAAAAGCCATAAAAGAATATCGCACATTCCATTAGATTTAATGGTGGTCGCCTCCCATTTTTATGGTGGCTTTCATCTTCAGCTTTATGGTGGTTATCCTCATGAAAGAATTTATCTCTTTCTTTCAACCTCACGCTCATGTTTCTATAGATCTAAGTCACCATCGAGACACTCATTTTCTACGACTAACAAAATCGCTTTTCTTAATTCACATGGCCCAGCCACCACTAAGAAGAGATGTCCTAGTATTACTATGGTGGGTATATTCTATTTATCAGATCTGCTCCAACAACTTTGATGTTGGCAACTTTTCGCCTTCCTAAAGCCGTTATAAATCTTCTAGAGGTTGCAGTGATTACTCTATCATATTTTGTCGTTGTTTCGTTGTTGTCTATATTTTACTTTTGTCTTTTGGATTTAAGTCCGCTTAGCATAGTTTGTGATTAAACTATGTTTAATGTATTTTATATTCATGTAATTTTTACTTTTAGAGATGTTGCTAACTATAAATGATATATGTTCTATATCCGATGCCTCGTGATCTTTGTAATATCTATTTATTTTTCGATTAATGGAATAATGTTTAAATACTAATGTTAAAGTGTTTTGCACCGATTAAGAGTTATTAAATACATTATAGGCTCTAATATTTATTAGAAAATTGATGTTAGTTATTTACAAGAATAAACTGCAACGTAAATTTGTGTGAATTAACGTAGTTTTCTTTTAAATATATACTGGTCCCTTCCTTTTGTTTAATCATAGACTCAATGAACCTAACTTTGCTTATTAGATTTCCAAGAAATTAAAGAATGATCAAAGAAGAAACAATAGATAAAATGGTTCATCGAGTATCTAAAGAAAAACACAATATAACAAATCATTTAGTTAAAAAGTTATAAAATAAAGATCGATATATTAATTGTGTATATTTTATATTATTTTTCATTTAATATATTTTATATACATGTCTTAAAAATTGTCTAATTCAACCACTTTAATTTTATATATATGAGTCATGATAATATGTTATTCTCATTCTTCATGGATTAAGTATGACTTTAGAAGTCGATATATTATATGAGAATGAAAATAATAATATTTCTAATTACGCTTATATTATCGTATTTCTCCTTAAACGTAATTTTGAAGATTTTTATATTCTCCAAACATTAGTTTTTACGGAAAGTTAAGATATAATTAATAATTTTTTCATTCGCACTTTTGAAAATGTAAAATATAATGTATTACTTTTTGTGTGGTAAATATGCATAAACTTATCTAAATTTAATATTTTTTAATATATGTGTCAAAACATAACATGATCGAAAATTAGAAATTAGATGTATGGAAAGTAACAAATAATTAATTTATAATGAAACGTCATTGCATAAAAATATTTTTGGTCGCTCATTTTACATGACCTCTTTATATTCTTTTTATTATATCTATCTCCTTGTTGCACAAGCGAAAAGAAAAGCAAAATACATTGTTGTGAACTCACAAATACTTTGTTAACAAAAATTATTTTCTATAAATCTTAAAACTATTAAAATAATTAAAAAAATATTTCTTTACAAATTTACTTAATGTTTTAAATATATATTGTCAATATCTAAAAGCTAGAACATTGTAACAAAGGAACTGCAACAAAATCTAAGATCATCCATATCTAAAGTCGGAAATCTAAATTAATGGTAACGTTCAATGTAATATTTAATTAATGGAATATTTTCATTCATCTATAAAATTGAATAACCCATCAACCATATGAAATTGAATAATTCTAATATGAAATTGAATAAGTCTAATATGAAATTGAACAACCCATCAACTATCTTGTTTATATAAAATTGTATATTTTCAAATTAATAGATTTAAATCTATTTGCCATATCAAATTGTTTTCAATTTTGAATGAGATGAGATAATAGTTTAATCCGAGTTAATGTGTTAATTTGTCTCGAGTTTCATTTAAAAATTTATTTTAAAATATGATGTAATCCAAAAACATTTATATAATTGCATAATTTATTTGGGAAACTTATAAGAAGAAATCAAAAAAGCCATAAAAGAATACTACACATTCCATTAGATTTAATGGTGGTCGCCTCCCATTTTTATGGTGGCTTTCATCTTTCAGTTTTATGGTGGTTATCCTCATGAAAGAATTTATCTCTTTCTTTCAACCTCACTCTCATGTTTCTATAGATCTAAGTCACTCATCGAGACACTCATTTTCTACGATTTAACAAAATCGCTTTTTAATTCACATGGCTCGCAGAGCCACCACTAAGAAGAGATGTCCTAGTATTACTATGGTGGGTATATTCTATTTATCGATCTGCTCCAACAACTTTGATGTTGGCAACTTCGCCTTTCCTAAAGCCGTTATAAATCTTCTAGAGGTTGCAGCTTTGATTACTCTATCATATTTTGCTCGTTGTTTCAGTGTTGTCTATATTTTACTTTTGTCTTTTGGATTTAAGTCCGCGGCTTAGCATAGTTTGTGATTAAACTATGTTTAATGTATTTTATATTCATGTAATTTTTACTTTTAGAGATGTTGCTAACTATAAATGATATATGTTCTATATCTGATGCCTCGTGATCTTTGTAATATCTATTTATTTTTCGATTAATGGAATAATGTCTAATGTAAAAATACTAATGTTATCGCTTTTGCAATCGATTAAGAGTTATTAAATACATTATAGGCCTAATATTTATTAGAAAATTGATGTTAGTTATTTACAAGTAATAAACTGCAACTAAATTTGTGTGAATTAACGTAGTTTTCTTTCAGAATATATACTCTGTCCCTTCCTTTTGTTTAATCATAGACTCAATGAACCAACTTTGCTTATTAGATTTCCAAGAAATTAAAGAATGATCAAAGAAGAAACAATAGACTGAAATGGTTCATCGAGTATCTAAAGAAAACACAATATAACAAATCATTTAGTTAAAAAGTTATAAAATAAAGATCGATATATTAATTGTGTATATTTTATATTATTTTTCATTTAATATATTCTATATACATGTCTTAAAAATTGTCTAATTCAACCACTTTAATTTTATATATATGAGTCATGATAATATGTTATTCCCATTCTTCATGGATTAAGTATGACTTTAGAAGTCGATATATTATATGAGAATGAAAATAATAATATTTCTAATTACGCTTAAGTATTATCAGATTTCTCCTTAAACGGTAATTTTTGAAGATTTTATATTCTCCAAACATTAGTTTTACCGAAAAGTTAAGATATAATTAATAATTTTTTTCATTCGCACCCCCTTTTGAAAATGTAAAATATAATGTATTACTTTTTTGTGTGGTAAATATGCATAAACTTATCTAAATTTAATATTTTTTTAATATATGTGTCAAAACATAACAGGACTGAAAATTAGAAATTAGATGTATGGAAAGTAACAAATAATTAATTTATAATGAAACGTCATTGCATAAAAAATATTTTTGGTCGTTCATTTTACATGACCTCTTTTATATTCTTTTTATTATATCTATCTCCTTGTTGCACAAGTTAAAAGAAAAGCAAAATACATTGTTGTGAACTCACAAATACTTTGTTAACAAAAATTATTTTCTATAAATCTTAAAACTATTAAAATAATTAAAAAAATATTTCTTTAAAAATTTACTTAATGTTTTAAATATATATTGTCAATATCTAAAATCTAGAACATTGTAACAAAGGAACTGCAACAAAATCTAAGATCATCCATATCTAAAGTCGGAAATCTAAATTAATGGTAACTGTTCAATGTAACATTTAATTAATGGAATGTTTTCATTCATCTATAAAATTGAATAACCCATCAACCATATGAAATTGAATAATTCTAATATGAAATTGAATAAGTCTAATATGAAATTGAACAACCCATCAACTATCTTGTTTATATAAAATTGTATATTTTCAAATTAATAGATTTAAATCTATTTTCCATATCAAATTGTTTTCAATTTTGAATGAGATGAGATAATAGTTTAATCCGAGTTAATGTGTTAATTTGTCTCGAGTTTCATTTAAAATTTATTTTAAAATATGATGTAATCCAAAAACATTTATATAATTGCATAATTTATTTGGGAAACTTATAAGAAGAAATCAAAAAAAAAAGAATATCGCATTCCATTAGATTTAATGGTGGTCGCCCCATTTTTATGGTGGCTTTCATCTTTCAGCTTTTATGGTGGTTATCCTCATGAAAGAATTTATCTCTTTCTTTCAACCTCACTCTCATGTTTCTATAGATCTAAGTCACTCATCGAGACACTCATTTTCACTTACTTAACAAAATTTTCTTAATTCACATGGCTCTCGCCAGAGCCACCACTAAGAAGAGATGTCCTAGTATTACTATGGTGGGTATATTCTATTTACTGTCTCTGTTCCAACAACTTTGATGTTGGCAACTTTTCGCCCTTCCTAAAGCCGTTATAAATCTTCTAGAGGTTGCAGTTGATTACTCTATCATATTTTGTCGCGTTGTTTCAAGTTGTTGTCTATATTTTACTTTTGTCTTTTGGATTTAAGTCCGCCTAGCATAGTTTGTGATTAAACTATGTTTAATGTATTTTATATTCATGTAATTTTTACTTTTAGAGATGTTGCTAACTATAAATGATATATGTTCTATATCTGATGCCTCGTGATCTTTGTAATATCTATTTATTTTTCGATTAATGGAATAATGTCTAATGTAAAAAATACTAATGTTAGTTGCACCGATTAAGAGTTATTAAATACATTATAGGCCTCGCTAATATTTATTAGAAAATTGATGTTAGTTATTTACAGAATAAACCGCAACCTAAATTTGTGTGAATTAACGTAGTTTTCTTTCAGAAATATATACTGGTCCCTTCCTTTTGTTTAATCATAGACTCAATGAACCTGAACTTTGCTTATTAGATTTCAAGAAATTAAAGAATGATCAAAGAAGAAACAATAGACCTAAATGGTTCATCGAGTATCTAAAGAAAAACACAATATAACAAATCATTTAGTTAAAAAGTTATAAAATAAAGATCAGATATATTAATTGTGTATATTTTATATTATTTTTCATTTAATATATTCTATATACATGTCTTAAAAATTGTCTAATTCAACCACTTTAATTTTATATATATGAGTCATGATAATATGTTATTCCCCATTCTTCATGGATTAAGTATGACTTTAGAAGTCGATATATTATATGAGAATGAAAATAATAATATTTCTAATTACGCTTAAGTATTGATTTCTCCTTAAACTAATGTTTGAAGATTTTATATTCTCCAAACATTAGTTTTTACCGAAAGTTAAGATATAATTAATAATTTTTTCATTCGCACCCCTTTGAAAATGTAAAATATAATGTATTTTTTTTTTGTGTGGTAAATATGCATAAACTTATCTAAATTTAATATTTTTTAATATATGTGTCAAAACATAACAGACCTAAAATTAGAAATTAGATGTATGGAAAGTAACAAATAATTAATTTATAATGAAACGTCATTGCATAAAAATATTTTTGGTCGCTCATTTTACATGACCTCTTTTATATTCTTTTTATTATATCTATTCCTTGTTGCAAAGAAAAGAAAAATACATTGTTGTGAACTCACAAATACTTTGTTAATAAAAATTATTTTCTATAAATCTTAAAACTATTAAAATAATTAAAAAATATTTCTTTAAAATTTACTTAATGTTTTAAATATATATTGTCAATATCTAAAATCTAGAACATTGTAACAAAGGAACTGCAACAAAATCTAAGATCATCCATATCTAAAGTCGAAATCTAAATAACGGTAATTAATGGCATTTAATTTGGAATTTTTTCAATAAATTGAATATCAACCATATGAAATTGAATAATTCTAATATGAAATTGAATAAGTCTAATATGAAATTGAACAACCCATCAACTATCTTGTTTATATAAAATTGTATATTTTCAAATTAATAGATTTAAATCTATTTTCCATATCAAATTGTTTTCAATTTTGAATGAGATGAGATAATAGTTTAATCCGAGTTAATGTGTTAATTTGTCTCGAGTTTCATTTAAAAATTTATTTTAAAATATGATGTAATCCAAAAACATTTATATAATTGCATAATTTATTTGGGAAACTTATAAGAAGAAATCAAAAAGCCATAAAAGAATAATTCCATTAGATTTAATGGTGGTCGCCTCCCCATTTTATGGTGGCTTTCATCTTTCTTTTTATGGTGGTTATCCTCATGAAAGAATTTATCTCTTTCTTTCAACCTCACTCATGTTTCTATAGATCTAAGTCACTCATCAGAGACACTCATTTTCTACGACGAACAAAATCGCCTTTCTTAATTCACATGGCCTCCGCCAGAGCCACCACTAAGAAGAGATGTCCTAGTATTACTATGGTGGGTATATTCTATTTACTGTATCTGTTCCAACAACTTTGATGTTGGCAACTTTTCTTCCTAAAGCCGTTATAAATCTTCTAGAGGTTGCGTTGATTACTCTATCATATTTTGTCGTTGTTTGTTGTTGTCTATATTTTACTTTTGTCTTTTGGATTTAAGTCCGCGCTCTAGCATAGTTTGTGATTAAACTATGTTTAATGTATTTTATATTCATGTAATTTTTACTTTTAGAGATGTTGCTAACTATAAATGATATATGTTCTATATCTGATGCCTCGTGATCTTTGTAATATCTATTTATTTTTCGATTAATGGAATAATGTCTAATGTAAAAATACTAATGTTATTTTTGCACCGATTAAGAGTTATTAAATACATTATAGGCCTCGCTAATATTTATTAGAAAATTGATGTTAGTTATTTACGTAATAAACCGCAACTAAATTTGTGTGAATTAACGTAGTTTTCTTTCGTGAATATATATACTGGTCCCTTCCTTTTGTTTAATCATAGACTCAATGAATGAACTTTGCTTATTAGATTTCCAAGAAATTAAAGAATGATCAAAGAAGAAACAATAGATTAAATGGTTCATCGAGTATCTAAAGAAAACACAATATAACAAATCATTTAGTTAAAAAAAGTTATTAAATAAAGATCAGATATATTAATTGTGTATATTTTATATTATTTTTCATTTAATATATTTTATATACATGTCTTAAAAATTGTCTAATTCAACCACTTTAATTTTATATATATGAGTCATGATAATATGTTATTCCCATTCTTCATGGATTAAGTATGACTTTAGAAGTCGATATATTATATTAGAATGAAAATAATAATATTTCTAATTACGTTTAAGTATTACTGTATTTCTCCTTAAACGGTAATTTTTGAAGATTTTTATATTCTCCGAAACATTAGTTTTTACCGGAAAGTTAAGATATAATTAATAATTTCTATTTCATTCCTTTTGAAAATGTAAAATATAATGTATTACTTTTTTGTGTGGTAAATATGCATAAACTTATCTAAATTTAATATTTTTTAATATATGTGTCAAAACATAACAGACTCGAAAATTAGAAATTAGATGTATGGAAAGTAACAAATAATTAATTTATAATGAAACGTCATTGCATAAAAATATTTTTGGTCGCTCATTTTACATGACCTCTTTTATATTCTTTTATTATATCTATCTCCTTGTTGCACAAGTTTAAAAGAAAAAGCAAAATACATTGTTGTGAACTCACAAATACTTTGTTAACAAAAATTATTTTCTATAAATCTTAAAACTATTAAAATAATTAAAAATATTTCTTTAAAAATTTACTTAATGTTTTAAATATATATTGTCAATATCTAAAATCTAGAACATTGTAACAAAGGAACTGCAACAAAATCTAAGATCATCCATATCTAAAGTCGAAATCTAAATTAATGGTAACGGTTCAATGTAATATTTAATTAATGGAATGTTTTCATTCATCTATAAAATTGAATAACCCATCAACCATATGAAATTGAATAATTCTAATATGAAATTGAATAAGTCTAATATGAAATTGAACAACCCATCAACTATCTTGTTTATATAAAATTGTATATTTTCAAATTAATAGATTTAAATCTATTTTCCATATCAAATTGTTTTCAATTTTGAATGAGATGAGATAATAGTTTAATCCGAGTTAATGTGTTAATTTGTCTCGAGTTTCATTTAAAAATTTATTTTAAAATATGATGTAATCCAAAAACATTTATATAATTGCATAATTTATTTGGGAAACTTATAAGAAGAAATCAAAAAAGCCATAAAAGAATACTGCACATTCCATTAGATTTAATGGTGGTCGCCTCCCATTTTTATGGTGGCTTTCATCTTTCAGTTTTATGGTGGTTATCCTCATGAAAGAATTTATCTCTTTCTTTCAACCTCACTCTCATGTTTCTATAGATCTAAGTCACTCATCAGAGACACTCATTTTCTACGACGAACAAAATCGCCTTTCTTAATTCACATGGCCTCCGCCAGAGCCACCACTAAGAAGAGATGTCCTAGTATTACTATGGTGGGTATATTCTATTTATCGATCTGCTCCAACAACTTTGATGTTGGCAACTTTTCGCCTTCCTAAAGCCGTTATAAATCTTCTAGAGGTTGCGCTGATTACTCTATCATATTTTGTCGCGTTGTTTCGTTGTTGTCTATTTTACTTTTGTCTTTTGGATTTAAGTCCACGCCTAGCATAGTTTGTGATTAAACTATGTTTAATGTATTTTATATTCATGTAATTTTTACTTTTAGAGATGTTGCTAACTATAAATGATATATGTTCTATATCTGATGCCTCGTGATCTTTGTAATATCTATTTATTTTTCGATTAATGGAATAATGTCTAATGTAAAATACTAATGTTATCAGTGCCTTTGCACTGATTAAGAGTTATTAAATACATTATAGGCCTGCTAATATTTACTAGAAAATTGATGTTAGTTATTTACAGTAATAAACTGCAACCTAAATTTGTGTGAATTAACGTAGTTTTCAGAATATATACTCGGGTCCCTTCCTTTTTGTTTAATCATAGACTCAATGAACTGAACTTTGCTTATTAGATTTCCAAGAAATTAAAGAATGATCAAAGAAGAAACAATAGACTGAAATGGTTCATCGAGTATCTAAAGAAAAAACACAATATAACAAATCATTTAGTTAAAAAAAGTTATAAAATAAAGATCAGATATATTAATTGTGTATATTTTATATTATTTTTCATTTAATATATTCTATATACATGTCTTAAAAATTGTCTAATTCAACCACTTTAATTTTATATATATGAGTCATGATAACATGTTATTCCCCATTCTTCATGGATTAAGTATGACTTTAGAAGTCGTATATATTATATGAGAATGAAAATAATAATATTTCTAATTACGTTTAAGTATTACTGTATTTCTCCTTAAACGGTAATGTTTGAAGATTTTTATATTCTCCGAAACATTAGTTTTTACTGAAAAGTTAAGATATAATTAATAATTCTTTTTTCATTCGCACCCCCTTTTGAAAATGTAAAATATAATGTATTACTTTTTTTGTGTGGTAAATATGCATAAACTTATCTAAATTTAATATTTTTTTTAATATATGTGTCAAAACATAACAGGACTGAAAATTAGAAATTAGATGTATGGAAAGTAACAAATAATTAATTTATAATGAAACGTCATTGCATAAAAAATATTTTTGGTCGTTCATTTTACATGACCTCTTTTATATTCTTTTTATTATATCTATCTCCTTGTTGCACAAGCGAAAAGAAAAAGCAAAATACATTGTTGTGAACTCATAAATACTTTGTTAACAAAAATTATTTTCTATAAATCTTAAAACTATTAAAATAATTAAAAAAATATTTCTTTACAAATTTACTTAATGTTTTAAATATATATTGTCAATATCTAAAAGCTAGAACATTGTAACAAAGGAACTGCAACAAAATCTAAGATCATCCATATCTAAAGTCGGAAATCTAAATTAATGCTAACGGTTCAACAGGACATTTAATTAATGGAATATTTTCATTCATCTATAAAATTGAATAACCCATCAACCATATGAAATTGAATAATTCTAATATGAAATTGAATAAGTCTAATATGAAATTGAACAACCCATCAACTATCTTGTTTATATAAAATTGTATATTTTCAAATTAATAGATTTAAATCTATTTGCCATATCAAATTGTTTTCAATTTTGAATGAGATGAGATAATAGTTTAATCCGAGTTAATGTGTTAATTTGTCTCGAGTTTCATTTAAAAATTTATTTTAAAATATGATGTAATCCAAAAACATTTATATAATTGCATAATTTATTTGGGAAACTTATAAGAAGAAATCAAAAAAGCCATAAAAGAATACTGCACATTCCATTAGATTTAATGGTCGGTTCCCATTTTTATGGTGGCTTTCATCTTTCCTTTTTATGGTGGTTATCCTCATGAAAGAATTTATCTCTTTCTTTCAACCTCACTCTCATGTTTCTATAGATCTAAGTCACTCATCAGAGACACTCATTTTCTACGACGAACAAAATCGCCTTTCTTAATTCACATGGCCGCCAGAGCCACCACTAAGAAGAGATGTCCTAGTATTACTATGGTGGGTATATTCTATTTATGATCTGCTCCAACAACTTTGATGTTGGCAACTTTTCGCCTTCCTAAAGCCGTTATAAATCTTCTAGAGGTTGCAGCTTGATTACTCTATCATATTTTGTCGTTGTTTCAAGTGTTGTCTATATTTTACTTTTGTCTTTTGGATTTAAGTCCGCGCCTAGCATAGTTTGTGATTAAACTATGTTTAATGTATTTTATATTCATGTAATTTTTACTTTAGAGATGTTGCTAACTATAAATGATATATGTTCTATATCCGATGCCTCGTGATCTTTGTAATATCTATTTATTTTTCGATTAATGGAATAATGTCTAATGTAAAAATACTAATGTTATCGTGTTTTTGACCGATTAAGAGTTATTAAATACATTATAGGCCTCGCTAATATTTATTAGAAAATTGATGTTAGTTATTTACAGAATAAACCAACCTAAATTTGTGTGAATTAACGTAGTTTTTTTCTTCAGAAATATATACTGGTCCCTTCCTTTTTGTTTAATCATAGACTCAATGAACTCGAACTTTGCTTATTAGATTTCCAAGAAATTAAAGAATGATCAAAGAAGAAACAATAGACCTAAATGGTTCATCGAGTATCTAAAGAAAACACAATATAACAAATCATTTAGTTAAAAAGTTATAAAATAAAGATCGATATATTAATTGTGTATATTTTATATTATTTTTCATTTAATATATTTTATATACATGTCTTAAAAATTGTCTAATTCAACCACTTTAATTTTATATATATGAGTCATGATAATATGTTATTCTCATTCTTCATGGATTAAGTATGACTTTAGAAGTCGATATATTATATGAGAATGAAAATAATAATATTTCTAATTACGCTATATTAATTTTCCTTAAACGTAATGTTTGAAGATTTTATATTCTCCAAACATTAGTTTTTACCGAAAAGTTAAGATATAATTAATAATTTTTTCATTCGCACTTCTTTGAAAATGTAAAATATAATGTATTACTTTTTTGTGTGGTAAATATGCATAAACTTATCTAAATTTAATATTTTTAATATATGTGTCAAAACATAACAGACCGAAAATTAGAAATTAGATGTATGGAAAGTAACAAATAATTAATTTATAATGAAACGTCATTGCATAAAATATTTTTGGTCGCTCATTTTACATGACCTCTTTTATATTCTTTTTATTATATCTATCTCCTTGTTGCACAAGCGAAAAGAAAAAGCAAAATACATTGTTGTGAACTCACAAATACTTTGTTAACAAAAATTATTTTCTATAAATCTTAAAACTATTAAAATAATTAAAAAATATTTCTTTAAAAATTTACTTAATGTTTTAAATATATATTGTCAATATCTAAAATCTAGAACATTGTAACAAAGGAACTCAACAAAATCTAAGATCATCCATATCTAAAGTCGGAAATTTAAATTAATGGTAACGTATCAACAGAACATTTAATTAATGGAATGTTTTCATTCATCTATAAAATTGAATAACCCATCAACCATATGAAATTGAATAATTCTAATATGAAATTGAATAAGTCTAATATGAAATTGAACAACCCATCAACTATCTTGTTTATATAAAATTGTATATTTTCAAATTAATAGATTTAAATCTATTTTCCATATCAAATTGTTTTCAATTTTGAATGAGATGAGATAATAGTTTAATCCGAGTTAATGTGTTAATTTGTCTCGAGTTTCATTTAAAAATTTATTTTAAAATATGATGTAATCCAAAAACATTTATATAATTGCATAATTTATTTGGGAAACTTATAAGAAGAAATCAAAAAAGCCATAAAAGAATACTGCACGTTCCATTAGATTTAATGGTGGTCGCCCCATTTTTATGGTGGCTTTCATCTTTCGCTTTTATGGTGGTTATCCTCATGAAAGAATTTATCTCTTTCTTTCAACCTCACTCATGTTTCTATAGATCTAAGTCACTCATCGAGACACTCATTTTCTACGATGAACAAAATCGCCTTTCTTAATTCACATGGCCTCCGCCAGAGCCACCACTAAGAAGAGATGTCCTAGTATTACTATGGTGGGTATATTCTATTTATCGATCTGCTCCAACAACTTTGATGTTGGCAACTTTTCGCCTTCCTAAAGCCGTTATAAATCTTCTAGAGGTTGCATTGATTACTCTATCATATTTTGTCGTTGTTTCGTTGTTGTCTATATTTTACTTTTGTCTTTGGATTTAAGTCCGCCTAGCATAGTTTGTGATTAAACTATGTTTAATGTATTTTATATTCATGTAATTTTTACTTTTAGAGATGTTGCTAACTATAAATGATATATGTTCTATATCCGATGCCTGTGATCTTTGTAATATCTATTTATTTTTCGATTAATGGAATAATGTTTAATGTAAAAATACTAATGTTATCAGTTTTGCACCGATTAAGAGTTATTAAATACATTATAGGCCTCTAATATTTATTAGAAAATTGATGTTAGTTATTTACGAATAAACCGCAACCTAAATTTGTGTGAATTAACGTAGTTTTCTTTCGAATATATACTGGTCCCTTCCTTTTGTTTAATCATAGACTCAATGAACTGAACTTTGCTTATTAGATTTCCAAGAAATTAAAGAATGATCAAAGAAGAAACAATAGACTAAAATGGTTCATCGAGTATCTAAAGAAAAAACACAATATAACAAATCATTTAGTTAAAAAAAGTTATAAAATAAAGATCAGATATATTAATTGTGTATATTTTATATTATTTTTCATTTAATATATTCTATATACATGTCTTAAAAATTGTCTAATTCAACCACTTTAATTTTATATATATGAGTCATGATAACATGTTATTCCCCATTCTTCATGGATTAAGTATGACTTTAGAAGTCGTATATATTATATGAGAATGAAAATAATATTATTTCTAATTACGTTTAAGTATTACTGTATTTCTCCTTAAACGGTAATGTTTCAAGATTTTTATATTCTCCGAAACATTAGTTTTTACTGAAAAGTGAAGATATAATTAATAATTCTTTTTTCATTCGCACCCCCTGTTGAAAATGTAAAATATAATGTATTACTTTTTTTTGTGTGGTAAATATGCATAAACTTATCTAAATTTAATATTTTTTTAATATATGTGTCAAAACATAACAGGACTGAAAATTAGAAATTAGATGTATGGAAAGTAACAAATAATTAATTTATAATGAAACGTCATTGCATAAAAAATATTTTTGGTCGTTCATTTTACATGACCTCTTTTATATTCTTTTTATTATATCTATCTCCTTGTTGCACAAGCGAAAAGAAAAAGCAAAATACATTGTTGTGAACTCACAAATACTTTGTTAACAAAAATTATTTTCTATAAATCTTAAAACTATTAAAATAATTAAAAAAATATTTCTTTAAAAATTTACTTAATGTTTTAAATATATATTGTCAATATCTAAAATCTAGAACATTGTAACAAAGGAACTGCAACAAAATCTAAGATCATCCATATCTAAAGTCGGAAATTTAAATTAATGGTAACGTATCAACAGAACATTTAATTAATGGAATGTTTTCATTCATCTATGAAATTGAATAACCCATCAACCATATGAAATTGAATAATTCTTCTATGGAATTGAATAAGTCTAATATGAAATTGAACAACCCATCAACTATCTTGTTTATATAAAATTGTATATTTTCAAATTAATAGATTTAAATCTCTTTTCCATATCAAATTGTTTTCAATTTTGAATGAGATGAGATAATAGTTTAATCCGAGTTAATGTGTTAATTTGTCTCGAGTTTCATTTAAAAATTTATTTTAAAATATGATGTAATCCAAAAACATTTATATAATTGCATAATTTATTTGGGAAACTTATAAGAAGAAATCAAAAAAGCCATAAAAGAATACTGCACATTCCATTAGATTTAATGGTGGTCGCCTCCCATTTTTATGGTGGCTTTCATCTTTCCGTTTTATGGTGGTTATCCTCATGAAAGAATTTATCTCTTTCTTTCAACCTCACTCTCATGTTTCTATAGATCTAAGTCACTCATCGAGACACTCATTTTCTACTACAAAAAATCGCTTTCTTAATTCACATGGCTGCCAGAGCCACCACTAAGAAGAGATGTCCTAGTATTACTATGGTGGGTATATTCTATTTATTCCTGCTCCAACAACTTTGATGTTGGCAACTTTTCTCCTAAAGCCGGTATAAATTCTAGAGGTCAGTAGCTGACTCTATCATATTTTGTCGCGTTGTTTCAAGTTGTTGTCTATATTTTACTTTTGTCTTTTGGATTTAAGTCCGCCTAGCATAGTTTGTGATTAAACTATGTTTAATGTATTTTATATTCATGTAATTTTTACTTTTAGAGATGTTGCTAACTATAAATGATATATGTTCTATATCCGATGCCTCGTGATCTTTGTAATATCTATTTATTTTTCGATTAATGGAATAATGTTTAATGTAAAAATACCAATGTTATCGTTTTCACCGATTAAGAGTTATTAAATACATTATAGGCCTCGCTAATATTTATTAGAAAATTGATGTTAGTTATTTACAGAATAAACCGCAACGTAAATTTGTGTGAATTAACGTAGTTTTCAGAAATATATACTGGTCCCTTCCTTTTGTTTAATCATAGACTCAATGAACTGAACTTTGCTTATTAGATTTCCAAGAAATTAAAGAATGATCAAAGAAGAAACAATAGACCTAAATGGTTCATCGAGTATCTAAAGAAAAACACAATATAACAAATCATTTAGTTAAAAAAAGTTATAAAATAAAGATCAGATATATTAATTGTGTATATTTTATATTATTTTTCATTTAATATATTTTATATACATGTCTTAAAAATTGTCTAATTCAACCACTTTAATTTTATATATATGAGTCATGATAATATGTTATTCCCCATTCTTCATGGATTAAGTATGACTTTAGAAGTCGTATATATTATATGAGAATGAAAATAATATTTCTAATTACGTTTAAGTATTACTGTATTTCTCCTTAAACGGTAATTTTTGAAGATTTTTATATTCTCCGAAACATTAGTTTTTACCGAAAGTTAAGATATAATTAATAATTCTTTTTTCATTCGCACCCCCTTTTGAAAATGTAAAATATAATGTATTACTTTTTTTGTGTGGTAAATATGCATAAACTTATCTAAATTTAATATTTTTTTAATATATGTGTCAAAACATAACAGGACTGAAAATTAGAAATTAGATGTATGGAAAATAACAAATAATTAATTTATAATGAAACGTCATTGCATAAAAATATTTTTGGTCGCTCATTTTACATGACTTTTTTATTTTTTTATTATCTATCTTGTTGCACAAGCTAAAAGAAAAAGCAAAATACATTGTTGTGAACTCACAAATACTTTGTTAACAAAAATTATTTTCTATAAATCTTAAAACTATTAAAATAATTAAAAAAATATTTCTTTAAAAATTTACTTAATGTTTTAAATATATATTGTCAATATCTAAAAGCTAGAACATTGTAACAAAGGAACTGCAACAAAATCTAAGATCATCCATATCTAAAGTCGAAATCTAAATTAATGGTAACGGCTCAATGTAACATTTAATTAATGGAATGTTTTCATTCATCTATAAAATTGAATAACCCATCAACCATATGAAATTGAATAATTCTAATATGAAATTGAATAAGTCTAATATGAAATTGAACAACCCATCAACTATCTTGTTTATATAAATTGTATATTTTCAAATTAATAGATTTAAATCTATTTTCCATATCAAATTGTTTTCAATTTTGAATGAGATGAGATAATAGTTTAATCCGAGTTAATGTGTTAATTTGTCTCGAGTTTCATTTAAAAATTTATTTTAAAATATGATGTAATCCAAAAACATTTATATAATTGCATAATTTATTTGGGAAACTTATAAGAAGAAATCAAAAGCCATAAAGAATACCGCACATTCCATTAGATTTAATGGTGGTCGCTTTTTTATGGTGGCTTTCATCTTTAGTTTTATGGTGGTTATCCTCATGAAAGAATTTATCTCTTTCTTCAACCTCACTCTCATGTTTCTATAGATCTAAGTCACCATCGAGACACTCATTTTCTACGATTTAACAAAATCGCTTTCTTAATTCACATGCCGCCAGGCCAGCCACCACTAAGAAGAGATGTCCTAGTATTACTATGGTGGGTATATTCTATTTATCTATCTGTTCCAACAACTTTGATGTTGGCAACTTTTCGCCTTCCTAAAGCCGTTATAAATCTTCTAGAGGTTGCAGCTTGATTACTCTATCATATTTTGTCGTTGTTTCAAAGTTGTCTATATTTTACTTTTGATTTAAGTCCACGCTTCTAGCATAGTTTGTGATTAAACTATGTTTAATGTATTTTATATTCATGTAATTTTTACTTTTAGAGATGTTAACTAACTATAAATGATATATGTTCTATATCCGATGCCTCGTGATCTTTGTAATATCTATTTATTTTTCGATTAATGGAATAATGTTTAATGTAAAAATATTAATGTTATCGTGTTTTTGCACCGATTAAGAGTTATTAAATACATTATAGGCCGCTAATATTTATTAGAAAATTGATGTTAGTTATTTACAAATAAATCGCAACGTAAATTTGTGTGAATTAACGTAGTTTTCTCAAAATATATACTGGTCCCTTCCTTTTTGTTTAATCATAGACTCAATGAACCTAACTTTGCTTATTAGATTTCAAGAAATTAAAGAATGATCAAAGAAGAAACAATAGACCTAAATGGTTCATCGAGTATCTAAAGAAAAACACAATATAACAAATCATTTAGTTAAAAAGTTATAAAATAAAGATCGATATATTAATTGTGTATATTTTATATTATTTTCATTTAATATATTTTATATACATGTCTTAAAAATTGTCTAATTCAACCACTTTAATTTTATATATATGAGTCATGATATGTTATTCTCATTCTTCATGGATTAAGTATGACTTTAGAAGTCGATATATTATATGAGAATGAAAATAATAATATTTCTAATTACGCTTAAGTATATTATTTCTCCTTAAACGTAATGTTTGAAGATTTTATATTCTCCTAAACATTAGTTTTTACCGAAAGTTAAGATATAATTAATAATTTTTTCATTCGCACCCCCTTTGAAAATGTAAAATATAATGTATTACTTTTTTTTTGTGTGGTAAATATGCATAAACTTATCTAAATTTAATATTTTTTTAATATATGTGTCAAAACATAACAGACCTAAAATTAGAAATTAGATGTATGGAAAGTAACAAATAATTAATTTATAATGAAACGTCATTGCATAAAAATATTTTTGGTCGCTCATTTTACATGACCCTTTATATATTCTTTTATTATATCTCTCCTTGTTGCACGTTTAAAAGAAAAAGCAAAATACATTGTTGTGAACTCACAAATACTTTGTTAACAAAAATTATTTTCTATAAATCTTAAAACTATTAAAATAATTAAAAAAATATTTCTTTAAAAATTTACTTAATGTTTTAAATATATATTGTCAATATCTAAAATCTAGAACATTGTAACAAAGGAACTGCAACAAAATCTAAGATCATCCATATCTAAAGTCGGAAATCTAAATTAATGGTAACGGTTCAACAGAACATTTAATTAATGGAATGTTTTCATTCATCTATAAAATTGAATAACCCATCAACCATATGAAATTGAATAATTCTAATATGAAATTGAATAAGTCTAATATGAAATTGAACAACCCATCAACTATCTTGTTTATATAAAATTGTATATTTTCAAATTAATAGATTTAAATCTATTTTCCATATCAAATTGTTTTCAATTTTGAATGAGATGAGATAATAGTTTAATCCGAGTTAATGTGTTAATTTGTCTCGAGTTTCATTTAAAAATTTATTTTAAAATATGATGTAATCCAAAAACATTTATATAATTGCATAATTTATTTGGGAAACTTATAAGAAGAAATCAAAAAAGCAATAAAAGAATACTGCATGTTCCATTAGATTTAATGGTGGTCGCCTCCCATTTTTATGGTGGCTTTCATCTTCATTTTATGGTGGTTATCCTCATGAAAGAATTTATCTCTTTCTTTCAACCTCACTCATGTTTCTATAGATCTAAGTCACTCATCGAGACACTCATTTTCTACGATCTAACAAAATCGCCTTTCTTAATTCACATGGCCCGCTGCAGCCACCACTAAGAAGAGATGTCCTAGTATTACTATGGGTGGTATATTCTATTTATCGCCTCTGTCCAAAACTTTGATGTTGGCAACTTTTCGCCTCTTCTAAAGCCGTTATAAATCTTCAGAGGTTGCAGCTGATTACTCTATCATATTTTGTCATGTTGTTTTCAAGGTTGTCTATATTTTACTTTTGTCTTTTGGATTTAAGTCCGCGCCTAGCATAGTTTGTGATTAAACTATGTTTAATGTATTTTATATTCATGTAATTTTTACTTTAGAGATGTTGCTAACTATAAATGATATATGTTCTATATCCGATGCCCTCGTGATCTTTGTAATATCTATTTATTTTTCGATTAATGGAATAATGTTTACCTGTAAAAATATAATGTTATCAAGGTTTTGCAATCGATTAAGAGTTATTAAACACATTATAGGCCTCCCTAATATTTATTAGAAATTGATTAGTTATTTAATAAAGAACCGTAAACCTAAATTTGTGTGTGAATTAACGAGTTTTCAGAAATATACATACTCGTCCCTTCCTTTTGTTTAATCATACACCAATGAACCGAACTTTGCTTTTATTAGATTCCAAAGAAGCATAAAAGCGAAACAAAGCGAAGTTGGTATTTCGGTAGAAAATAACATAATAATCATTTAGTTAGTGTTATAGATAAAGATGTATATTGTGGTATTTTTTATATATTTTTCATGTTATTTTATATACATGTTTAATGCAACAACCTTTTTACGGTATATAATCGAGTCATGATTATGTTAAGGCTTTTCTTCATGGATTAAGACTTAGACGGTAAGTCGTATTATATGAGAATGAAAAATTATTTTCCACGCTTAATATTAATCTATTTTCTTAAACGGTAATTTTGAAGATTTATTTCTCGGGTATTAGTGGAAAGTTAAGATATAATTACCATTTTTTTCTTTGCATTTTTTGTAAAATGTGTATTACTTTTGTGGTGTGGGCTAAACTTATAAATTTTTTAATATATGTACAAACATGTGATCAAAATAGAAATTAGATGTAGGAGGAAAACAAATAATTAATTTATAATGCGCCATTGCATAAAAATATTTTTGGTCGTTTACATGCTCTTTTTATTTTTTTTTATTTATTTGTTTGCGCATAAGTAGTAAAAGGGGCGGTTGTTGTAAATGGTAAATATAAAAATTATTTTCTATAAATAAAACTATAAAATATTTTTGGTAATTCATGTAATATAGGTTGTCAATATTAGTAACATTGTAATAAAGCAATCAGTAATAAAATCTAAGATCATCCATATCTAAAGTCGAAATGGCGTAATTTTGGGCCGTAATAATATTTAATTATGGAATATTTCATTCATCTATAAAATAATAAATTTGACCATACAAAATTGAATGTTAATATGAAATAAGAGTTTAAATGGAAATGAATGGCCAACTATTTTTTATATAAAATGGCGGTATTTTCAAATTAATAGATAATCTAAGGGCATGTTTTTTTTTGAATGAGATGAGATAATAGTTTAATCCGAGTTAATGTGTGAATTTGTCTTGAGTTTCTTTTAAAAATTTATTTAAAATATGATGTAATCCAAAACATTTATATATTGCATAATTTATTTGGGAAACTTATGAAAAATCAAAGCGGTAGCCGTATATTCCATTAGATTAGATGGCGGTATTTTCTTATGGTGGTTATCTTTGTTTTACGGGTGGTTTTTGCGAAAATTAATGGTTTTTTTTAAACTTTTTGGCGGCAAGTGGTAGACGGTTACGGCTGGAAACATTTATGGCGATGGGGCATTATGGTTAATCTTATGTGTTTTGGTGCTATTTTGGTGGTGGGTGATTTTGTTTATTGTATTTTGTCGTAAAATCTTTGATGGTAATTTTTTATATTTTTGGTGGTTTTTGTTGTTGTCGTTTATATTTTTGTTTGGATTTAAGTTCACGCTTGGAAGATAGTTCTGTAGGATTAAACTATGTTTAATGTATATTCTGTACTTTTTTACTTTTAGAGATGTTGTTAACTATAAAATATAGTACCTATATTCTATGTTTTCGTGATCTTTGTAATATCTATTTATTTTTATTATGAATAATGTTTGTAAAAAATATTAATGTATCAAGCGTTTTTTGTATTTATTAAGAGTTATTAAATATTATAGGTCTCATAATATTTGTAGGATGTTAAGTTATTTACAGAATAAATCTAAATGTAAATTGTGTGAATTAACATAGTTTTTCGGGAATATATATACTGTCCTTCCTTTGGTTTAATCATAGACTTCAATGAACCTAACTTTCTTGCTTTGTATTAGATTTCAAGAAATTAAAGAATGATCAAAGAAGAAACAAGATCGAAATGGTTCATTTAAAGTATAAAGAAAAGCACATATTATAACAAATCATTTAGTTAAAAAAAGTTATAAGATAAAGACTGTATATATTAATTGTGGTATTTTATATTATTTTTCATTTAATATATTTTATATACATGTTAAAAATTGTCACCTCCAACTAATTTTAATTTTATATATATGAAGCGATATTATGTTGTTTTCATTCTTCATGGATTAAGAATGACTTAGAAGTTTATATA
>CM038793.1:261295969-261336729 GCA_021764765.1 Vicia sativa | reverse complement strand
TATTTGAAGTTCACAACAATATATTTGCTTTTCTTTCGCTTGTGCAGCAAGGAGATAGATATAATAAAAAGAATATAAAAGAGGTCATATAAAATGAGCGACCAAAATATTTTATACAATAGCGTTTCATTATAAATTAATTATTATTTTCCATACATCTAATTTCTATTTTCGATCCACCATGTATTGACACATATATTAAAAATATATAAATTTAGATAAGTTTATACATATTTACCACACAAACCAAAATAATACATTATTTTACATTTCAAAAGGGGTACTGATGAAAAATTATTAATTTATATCTTAACTTTCAATTAAAGACTAATGTTTGAATATAAAAATCTTCAAAATTACGTTTAAGGAGAAATAAATTAATGCTTAAAGCGTAATTAGAAATATTATTATTTTCATTCTCTAATATAATATATCGACTTCTAAAGTCATACTTAATCCATGAAGAATGGAATAACATATTATCATGACTCATATATATAAAATTCGGTAGTTAGATTAGACAATTTTTTAAGACATGTATAAAAATATATTAAATGAAAATAATATAAAATATACACAATTAATATACTCTCCGATCTTTATTTTATAACTTTTTAACTAAATGATTTATTATATTATATTTTCTTTTAGATACTCGATGAACCATTTGAGTCCCTATGATTTCTTCTACATTCATTCTTTAATTTCTTGGAAATCTAATAAGCAAAGTTCAGTTCAAGTGAGTCTGTAGTTAAACAAGAGGAAGGACCCGAGTATATATTCACGAAAAAAACTACGTTAATTCACCACAAATTTACGAGTTTATTATGTAAATAACTAAAATCAATTTTCTAATAAATATTACATGGGCCTATAATGTATTTAATAACTCTTAATCAGTGCAAAACCTGGATAACATTGGTATTTTTACAGTAGACATTATTCCATTAATGAAGAAAATAAATAGATATTACAAGATCAAAAGGGCATAGGATATAGAACATATATCATTGTGTATAGCAACTCTAAAAGTAAAAATTACATGAATATAAAATACATTAAAACATAGTTTAATCCCACAGAGCTATGCTAGGCCTTGGACAAATCCAAGGACAAAAGTAAAATATAGACAACCTGAAACAGCGCATTAAAATGTGATACGTAATCAAGCTGCAGCCTCACAGAAGATTTACCTCGCAGCTGAGGAAGGCGAAAAGTTGCCAACATCAAGTTATTGGGTGAATCGATAAATAAAATATACACCATAGTAATACTAGGACATCTCTCTTCTTAGTGGTAAACAAAAGCGGGCCATGTGAATTAGAAGCGATTTTGTTCATACATTAGAAAGGTGAGTGTCTCGCAGTAGGTGACTTAGATCTATAGAAACATGAGGTGAGGTTGGAAAGAAGAGATAAAATTCTTTCATGAGGATAACCACTAAAAGCTGAAAGATGAAAGCACCATAAAAATGGGAAGGCAACCACCATTAAATCAAATGGAGCGTCGCGATATTCTTTATGCCTTTTTGAAGTTTCTTCTTGTTTTAAATAAATTGTACGAATTATATAAATGTTTTTAGGATTATATATTTTAAAATAAATTTTTAAATGAAACTAGAACAAATTAACATAAAAACTCGGATTCAAACTATTATCTCATCTCATTTCAAAATTAGAATCAATTTGTTGGAAAATAGATTCAAATCTATTAATTTGAAAATATACAATTTATATAAACAAGATGGTTGATGGGTTTATTTCAGTTTCATATTAGACTTATTCATTTCATGACTAGAGACTATTCATTTCCTTGGTTGATGGGTTATTCAATTTACTAAGATGAATGAAAATTTCCATTAATTAAATAATACATTGAACGTTACCACTAATTTAAATTTGGACTTTTTTTTAGATATGGATGATTATATTTTTTATTTAGTTCCTTTGTTACAATATTCTAGATTTTAGATATTGACAATATATATTTTAAAACATTAAATAGGTTTTTAGAAATATTTTTAATTATTTTAATAGTTTTGATTTATAAAGAATAATTTTTAACAAGTATGAGTTCACAACAATGTATTTGCTTTTCTTTTAGCTAATGCAGCAAGGGATAGATATAATAAAAGAATATAAAGAGGTCATACTAAAATAGAAAATGAAAATATTTTTATACAATGGCGTTTCATTATAAATTAATTATTTATTACTTTCCATACATCCTAATTTCTAATTTCGGTCTGTATGTTTGACACATATGTAAAAATATAAATTTAGATAAGATTTATATATTACACCACACACAAACCAGTAATACATTATATTTACATTTTCAAAAGTGCAATGAAAAAAGTTATTAATTATATCTAACCGGTAAAAAACTAATCTTTAGGAGAATATAAAATCTTCAAAAATTACGTTTAAGGAAATCGATGTCCTTAAGCGTAATTAAAATGTATTATTTTTCATTCTAATATAAATACTCTGACTTCTAAAGTCATACTTAATCAAGAAGGAATAGAGAATAACATATTATCATAACTCATATATATAAAATTAAAGAACAACAGATTAGATTAATTTTCGGAACATATATATATAAAATGAAAATAATATAAAATATTACGATTAATATATCGTTTTATTTATCTTTTTAACTTCAAATGATTTATTATATTGTGTTTTTCTTTAGATCTCGATGGAACCATTTCGATCTAAGTTTCTTCTTTGATCATTTCTTTTAATTTCTTGGAGAATCTAATAAGCAAGTTGGTTCATTGAGTCTATGATTAAACAAAGGGAGGGGCCCAGTATATATTTCTGAGAAGCTCGTTAATTCTACAAATTTCATTCACGGTTTGTCCTTAAATAACTTACTCAATTTTCCGTAAATAATAGCCAGGCCTATAATGTATTTAATAACTCTTAGTAGATTTTTGAGGCCAATGATATTAATATTTTTACAGTGGGCATTATTCCATTAGCTAGAAAGTAAATAGATAAATACAAGATCAAAGGGCATGGATGCAGGAACATGTCATTGGCCCCAAGCATCTCTAAAAGTCAAATTACATGAATTATGAAATACATTAAACATAGTTTAATCACTGAGCATGCTGGAAATGCTGGACTTAGATCAAAGGACAAAAGTAAAATATAGACAACCTTTTTCAGAACAAACATGACAAAATATGATAGAGTAATCACGCAACCTCTAGAAGATTTATATTGGCTTTAGGAAGGCGAAAAGTTGCCAACATCAAAGTTGTTGGAGCGAGATCGATAGAATATACCACCATAGTAATAGGACATCTCTTAGTAGGTGGCTCTGGTGGCGATAATGTGAATTAAGAAAAGCGATTTTGTTCAAGTGTAGAAATGAGTGTCTCGATGGTGACTTAGATCTATAGAAACATGAGGTGAGGTTGAAAGAAGAGATAAATTCTTTCATGAGGATAACCACCATAAAGCGAAGATGAAAGCCACCATAAAATGGGAGGCGACCACCATTAAATCTAATGGAATGTGCGGTATTCTTTTATGGCTTTTGATTTCTTCTTATAAGTTTCCCAAATAAATTATGCAATTATATAAATGTTTTTGGATTACATCATATTTTAAAATAAATTTTTAAATGAACTCAGACAAATTAACACATTAACTTTCGGATTAAACTATTATCTCATCTCATTCAAAATTGAAAACAATTTGATATGGAAATAGATTTAAATCTATTAATTTGAAAATATACAATTTTATATAAACAAGATAGTTGATGGGTTGTTCAATTTCATATTAGACTTATTCAATTTCATATTAAATTATTCAATTTCATATGGTTGATGGGTTATTCAATTTTATAGATGAATGAAAACATTCCATTAATTAAATGTTACTGTTGAACCGTTACCATTAATTTAGATTTCGAGCTTTAGATATGGATGATCTTATATTTTGTGCAGTTCCTTTGTTACAATGTTCTAGATTTTAGATATTGACAATATATATTTAAAACATTAAGTAAGTTTTAAAAATATTTTTTAATTATTTTAATAGTTTTTAGATTTATAGAAAATAATTTTTGTTAACAAAGTATTTGTGAGTTCACAACAATGTATTTTGCTTTTCTTTTAGCTAGTGCAACAAGGAGATAGATATAATAAAAGAATATAAAAGGTCATGTAAAATGAGCGACCAAAAATATTTTTATGCAATGATTTCATTATAAATTAATTTATTTACTTTCCATACATCTAATTTCTAATTTTCAGTCTGTTATGTTTTGGCATATATTAAAAATATTAAATTTAGATAAGTTTATGCATATTTACCACACAAACAAAAGTAATACATTATATTTTACATTTTCAAAGGGGTGCGAATGAAAAAATTATTAATTATATCTTAACTTTCGGTAAAAACTAATGTTTGGAGAATATAAAATCATCAAAATTACCGTTTAAGAAATCTAGATACTCAAGCGTAATTAGAAATATTATTATTTTCATTCTAATATAATATATCGACTTCTAAAGTCATACTTAATCCATGAAGAATGAGAATAACATATTATCATGACTCATATATATAAAATTAAAGTGGTTGAATTAGACAATTTTTAAGACATATATAAAATATATTAAATGAAAATAATATAAAATATACACAATTAATATCTCGATCTTTATTTATAACTTTTTTAACTAAATGATTTGTTATATTGTGTTTTTCTTTAGATACTCGATGAACCATTTAGGTCTATTGTTTCTTCTTTGATCATTCTTTAATTTCTTGGAAATCTAATAAGCAAAGTTGGTTCATTGAGTCTATGATTAAACAAAAGGGACCCGAGTATATATTTCGAAGAAAACTACGTTAATTCCACAAATTTAGTTGCGGTTTATTCTTGTAAATAACTAACATCAATTTTCTAATAAATATTAGGAGGCCTATAATGTATTTAATAACTCTTAATCGGTGCAAAAGAGCACGATAACATTGTATATTTTTACATAAACATTATTCCATTAATCGAAAAATAAATAGATATTACAAAGATCACGGGGCATCGGATATAGAACATATATCATTTATTAGTTAGCAACATCTCTAAAAGTAAAAATTACATGAATATAAAATACATTAAACATAGTTTAATCACAAACTATGCTAGGCGGACTTAAATCCAAAAGACAAAAGTAAAATATGACAACACTTTGAAACAACATGACAAAATATGATAGAGTAATCAGCTGCAACCTCTAGAAGATTTATAACGGCTTTAGGAAGGCGAAGTTGCCAACATCAAAGTTGTTGGAGCAGAATCTGATAAATAGAATATACCCACCATAGTAATACTAGGACATCTCTTCTTAGTGGTGGCTGGGCCATGTAATTAAGAAAGCGATTTTGTTAAATCGTAAAATGAGTGTCTACGATGGTGACTTAGATCTATAGAAACATGAGAGTGAGGTTGAAAGAAAAGATAAATTCTTTCATGAGGATAACCACCATAAAAATGAAGATGAAAGCCACCATAAAATGGGGGCGACCACCATTAAATCTAATGGAGCGTGCGGTATTCTTTTATGGCTTTTGATTTCTTCTTATAAGTTTCCCAAATAAATTATGCAATTATATAAATGTTTTGGATTACATCATATTTTAAAATAAATTTTTAAATGAAACTCGAGACAAATTAACACATTAACTCGGATTAAACTATTATCTCATCTCATTCAAAATTGAAAACAATTTGATATGGAAAATAGATTTAAATCTATTAATTTGAAAATATACATTTTATATAAACAAGATAGTTGATGGGTTGTTCAATTTCATATTAGACTTATTCAATTTCATATTAGAATTATTCAATTTCATATGGTTGATGGGTTATTCAATTTTATAGATGAATGAAAACATTCCATTAATTAAATGTTCTGTTGAACCGTTACCATTAATTTAGATTCCGACTTTAGATATGGATGATCTTATATTTTGTTGCAGTTCCTTTGTTACAATGTTCTAGATTTTAGATATTGACAATATATATTTAAAACATTAAGTAAATTTTTAAAGAAATATTTTTTAATTATTTTAATAGTTTTAAGATTTATAGAAAATAATTTTTGTTAACAAAGTATTTGTGAGTTCACAACAATGTATTTTGCTTTCTTTTAAGCTAACAAGGAGATAGATATAATAAAAAGAATATAAAAGAGGTCATGTAAAATGAGCGACCAAAAATATTTTTATGCAATGACGTTTCATTATAAATTAATTATTTATTACTTTCCATACATCTAATTTCTAATTTTCGATCTGTTATGTTTTGACACATATATTAAAAAATATTAAATTTAGATAAGTTTATGCATATTTACCACAAACAAAAGTAATACATTATATTTTACATTTTCAAAGGGTGCGAATGAAAAGAATTATTAATTATATCTTAACTTTCGGTAAAAACTAATGTTTGGAGAATATAAAAATCTTCAAAAATTACGTTTAAGGAAATCGGTAATACTTAAGCGTAATTAAATATTATTATTTTCATTCTCATATAATATATCGACTTCTAAAGTCATACTTAATCCATGAAGAATGGGAATAACATATTATCATGACTCATATATATAAAATTAAAGTGGTTGAATTAGACAATTTTTAAGAGATGTATATAAAATATATTAAATGAAAAATAATATAAAATATACACAATTAATATATCTGATCTTTATTTTATAACTTTTTTCACTAAATGATTTGTTATATTGTGTTTTTCTTTAGATACTCGATGAACCATTTAGGTCTATTGTTTCTTCTTTGATCATTCTTTAATTTCTTGGAAATCTAATAAGCAAAGTTCAGTTCATTGAGTCTATGATTAAACAAAAGGAAGGGACGAGTATATATTTCTGAAAACTACGTTAATTCACACAAATTTCGTTGCGGTTTATTCTTGTAAATAACTAACATCAATTTTCTAATAAATATTAGGCCTATAATGTATTTAATAACTCTTAATCGGTGCAAAACACGGATAACATTAGTATTTTTACGATAAACATTATTCCATTAATCGAAAAATAAATAGATATTACAAAGATCACGAGGCATCGGATATAGAACATATATCATTTATAGTTAGCAACATCTCTAAAAGTAAAAATTACATGAATATAAAATACATTAAACATAGTTTAATCACAAACTATGCTAGGCGGACTTAAATCCAAAAGACAAAAGTAAAATATAGACAACTTTGAAACAACGACAAAATATGATAGAGTAATCTGCAACCTCTAGAAGATTTATAACGGCTTTAGGAAAGCGAAAAGTTGCCAACATCAAAGTTGTTGGAGCAGATCGATAAATAGAATATACCCACCATAGTAATACTAGGACATCTCTTCTTAGTGGTGGCTCTGGGAAGCCATGTGAATTAAGAAAGCGATTTTGTTAATCGTAAAATGAGTGTCTCATGGTGACTTAGATCTATAGAAACATGAGAGTGAGGTTGAAAGAAAGAGATAAATTCTTTCATGAGGATAACCACCATAAAAGCGAAAGATGAAAGCCACCATAAAAATGGGAGGCGACCACCATTAAATCTAATGGAGCGTGCGGTATTCTTTTATGGCTTTTTGATTTCTTCTTATAAGTTTCCCAAATAAATTATGCAATTATATAAATGTTTTGGATTACATCATATTTTAAAATAAATTTTTAAATGAAACTCGAGACAAATTAACACATTAACTCGGATTAAACTATTATCTCATCTCATTCAAAATTGAAAACAATTTGATATGGAAAATAGATTTAAATCTATTAATTTGAAAATATACAATTTTATATAAACAAGATAGTTGATGGGTTGTTCAATTTCATATTAGACTTATTCAATTTCATATTAGAATTATTCAATTTCATATGGTTGATGGGTTATTCAATTTTATAGATGAATGAAAACATTCCATTAATTAAATGTTCTGTTGAACCGTTACCATTAATTTAGATTTCCGACTTTAGATATGGATGATCTTATATTTTGTTGCAGTTCCTTTGTTACAATGTTCTAGATTTTAGATATTGACAATATATATTTAAAACATTAAGTAAATTTTTAAAGAAATATTTTTTAATTATTTTAATAGTTTTAAGATTTATAGAAAATAATTTTTGTTAACAAAGTATTTGTGAGTTCACAACAATGTATTTTGCTTTTTCTTTTCGCTTGTGCAACAAGGAGATAGATATAATAAAAGAATATAAGAGGTCATGTAAAATGAGCGACCAAAAATATTTTTATGCAATGACGTTTCATTATAAATTAATTATTTTACTTTCCATACATCTAATTTCTAATTTTCGGTCTGTTATGTTTTGTACATATATTAAAAAATATTAAATTTAGATAAGTTTATGCATATTTACCACACAAAAAAAGTAATACATTATATTTTACATTTTCAAAAGGGGGTGCGAATGAAAAAAGAATTATTAATTATATCTTAACTTTCAGTAAAAACTAATGTTTCGGAGAATATAAAAATCTTCAAAAATTACCGTTTAAGGAGAAATACGGTACTTAATAGCGTAATTAGAAATATTATTATTTTCATTCTAATATAATATATCGACTTCTAAAGTCATACTTAATCCATGAAGAATGGGAATAACATATTATCATGACTCATATATATAAAATTAAAGTGGTTGAATTAGACAATTTTTAAGACATGTATATAAAATATATTAAATGAAAAATAATATAAAATATACAATTAATATATCGATCTTTATTTTATAACTTTTTAACTAAATGATTTGTTATATTGTGTTTTTCTTTAGATACTCGATGAACCATTTGGTCTATAGTTTCTTCTTTGATCATTCTTTAATTTCTTGGAAATCTAATAAGCAAAGTTCAGTTCATTGAGTCTATGATTAAACAAAAGGAAGGGACCAGTATATATTCTAGAAAACTACGTTAATTCACACAAATTTACGTTGCGGTTTATTCTTGTAAATAACTAACATCAATTTTCTAATAAATATTAGGAGGCCTATAATGTATTTAATAACTCTTAATCGGTGCAAAACACGGATAACATTAGTATTTTTACGATAAACATTATTCCATTAATCGAAAAATAAATAGATATTACAAAGATCACGAGGCATCGGATATAGAACATATATCATTTATAGTTAGCAACATCTCTAAAAGTAAAAATTACATGAATATAAAATACATTAAACATAGTTTAATCACAAACTATGCTAGGCGGACTTAAATCCAAAAGACAAAAGTAAAATATAGACAACTTTGAAACAACGCAACAAAATATGATAGAGTAATCAATGCAACCTCTAGAAGATTTATAACGGCTTTAGGAAGGCGAAAAGTTGCCAACATCAAAGTTGTTGGAGCAGATACGATAAATAGAATATACCCACCATAGTAATACTAGGACATCTCTTCTTAGTGGTGGCTCTGGCGAGCCATGTGAATTAAGAAAGCGATTTTGTTAAATCGTAGAAAATGAGTGTCTACGATGGTGACTTAGATCTATAGAAACATGAGAGTGAGGTTGAAAGAAAGAGATAAATTCTTTCATGAGGATAACCACCATAAAAGCTGAAAGATGAAAGCCACCATAAAAATGGGAGGCGACCACCATTAAATCTAATGGAGCGTGGTATTCTTTTATGGCTTTTTGATTTCTTCTTATAAGTTTCCCAAATAAATTATGCAATTATATAAATGTTTTGGATTACATCATATTTTAAAATAAATTTTTAAATGAAACTCGAGACAAATTAACACATTAACTTTCGGATTAAACTATTATCTCATCTCATTCAAAATTGAAAACAATTTGATATGGAAAATAGATTTAAATCTATTAATTTGAAAATATACAATTTTATATAAACAAGATAGTTGATGGGTTGTTCAATTTCATATTAGACTTATTCAATTTCATATTAGAATTATTCAATTTCATATGGTTGATGGGTTATTCAATTTTATAGATGAATGAAAACATTCCATTAATTAAATATTACATTGAACGTTACCATTAATTTAGATTTCCGACTTTAGATATGGATGATCTTATTTTGTTGAGTTCCTTTGTTACAATGTTCTAGATTTTAGATATTGACAATATATATTTAAAACATTAAGTAAATTTTAAAGAAATATTTTTTAATTATTTTAATAGTTTTAAGATTTATAGAAAATAATTTTTGTTAACAAAGTATTTGTGAGTTCACAACAATGTATTTTGCTTTTTTTTCGCTAGTGCAACAAGGAGATAGATATAATAAAAAGAATATAAAAGAGGTCATGTAAAATGAGCGACCAAAAATATTTTTATGCAATGACGTTTCATTATAAATTAATTATTTATTACTTTCCATACATCTAATTTCTAATTTTCATCTGTTATGTTTTGACACATATATTAAAAATATTAAATTTAGATAAGTTTATGCATATTTACCACACAAAAAAAGTAATACATTATATTTTACATTTTCAAAAGTGCGAATGAAAAAATTATTAATTATATCTTAACTTTCGGTAAAACTAATGTTTGGAGAATATAAAATCTTCAAAATTACCGTTTAAGGAGAAATCGATAATACTTAAGCGTAATTAGAAATATTATTATTTTCATTCTCATATAATATATCGACTTCTAAAGTCATACTTAATCCATGAAGAATGGGAATAACATATTATCATGACTCATATATATAAAATTAAAGTGGTTGAATTAGACAATTTTTAAGACATGTATATAAATATATTAAATGAAAAATAATATAAAATATACACAATTAATATATAAGATCTTTATTTTATAACTTTTTAACTAAATGATTTGTTATATTGTGTTTTTCTTTAGATACTCGATGAACCATTTAGGTCTATTGTTTCTTCTTTGATCATTCTTTAATTTCTTGGAAATCTAATAAGCAAAGTTCGGTTCATTGAGTCTATGATTAAACAAAAGGAAGGGACCAGTATATATTTACGAAAACTACGTTAATTCACACAAATTTAGGTTGCGGTTTATTCTGTAAATAACTAACATCAATTTTCTAATAAATATTAGAGCCTATAATGTATTTAATAACTCTTAATCGGTGCAAAACACGATAACATTAGTATTTTTACGATAAACATTATTCCATTAATCGAAAAATAAATAGATATTACAAAGATCACGAGGCATCGGATATAGAACATATATCATTTATAGTTAACATCTCTAAAAGTAAAAATTACATGAATATAAAATACATTAAACATAGTTTAATCACAAACTATGCTAGGCGGACTTAAATCCAAAAGACAAAAGTAAAATATAGACAACTGAAACAACATGACAAAATATGATAGAGTAATCAGCTGCAACCTCTAGAAGATTTATAACGGCTTTAGGAAAGGCGAAAAGTTGCCAACATCAAAGTTGTTGGAGCAGATCGATAAATAGAATATACCCACCATAGTAATACTAGGACATCTCTTCTTAGTGGTGGCTCTGGGGAGCCATGTGAATTAAGAAAAGCGATTTTGTTAGTCGTAGAAAATGAGTGTCTCGATGGTGACTTAGATCTATAGAAACATGAGAGTGAGGTTGAAAGAAAGAGATAAATTCTTTCATGAGGATAACCACCATAAAAGCTGAAAGATGAAAGCCACCATAAAAATGGGAGGCGACCACCATTAAATCTAATGGAATGTGCAGTATTCTTTTATGGCTTTTTTGATTTCTTCTTATAAGTTTCCCAAATAAATTATGCAATTATATAAATGTTTTTGGATTACATCATATTTTAAAATAAATTTTTAAATGAAACTCGAGACAAATTAACACATTAACTCGGATTAAACTATTATCTCATCTCATTCAAAATTGAAAACAATTTGATATGGAAAATAGATTTAAATCTATTAATTTGAAAATATACAATTTTATATAAACAAGATAGTTGATGGGTTGTTCAATTTCATATTAGACTTATTCAATTTCATATTAGAATTATTCAATTTCATATGGTTGATGGGTTATTCAATTTTATAGATGAATGAAAACATTCCATTAATTAAATGTTCTGTTGAACCGTTACCATTAATTTAGATTTCCGACTTTAGATATGGATGATCTTAGATTTTGTTGCAGTTCCTTTGTTACAATGTTCTAGATTTTAGATATTGACAATATATATTTAAAACATTAAGTAAATTTTTAAAGAAATATTTCTTAATTATTTTAATAGTTTTAAGATTTATAGAAAATAATTTTTGTTAACAAAGTATTTGTGAGTTCACAACAATGTATTTTGCTTTTTCTTTTCGCTTGTGCAACAAGGAGATAGATATAATAAAAAGAATATAAAAGAGGTCATGTAAAAGGAGCGACCAAAAATATTTTTTATGCAATGACGTTTCATTATAAATTAATTATTTGTTACTTTCCATACATCTAATTTCTAATTTTCGGTCTGTTATGTTTTGACACATATATTAAAAAATATTAAATTTAGATAAGTTTATGCATATTTACCACACAAAAAAGTAATACATTATATTTTACATTTTCAAAGGGGTGCGAATGAAAAAATTATTAATTATATCTTAACTTTCGGTAAAACTAATGTTTGGAGAATATAAAAATCTTCAAAATTACCGTTTAAGGAGAAATCGATAATACTTAAGCGTAATTAGAAATATTATTATTTTCATTCTAATATAATATATCGACTTCTAAAGTCATACTTAATCCATGAAGAATGGGAATAACATATTATCATGACTCATATATATAAAATTAAAGTGGTTGAATTAGACAATTTTTAAGACATGTATATAAAATATATTAAATGAAAAATAATATAAAATATACACAATTAATATATAATCTATTTTATAACTTTTTAACTAAATGATTTGTTATATTGTGTTTTTCTTTAGATACTCGATGAACCATTTAGGTCTATTGTTTCTTCTTTGATCATTCTTTAATTTCTTGGAAATCTAATAAGCAAAGTTAGTTCATTGAGTCTATGATTAAACAAAAGGAAGGGACCAGTATATATTTCTGAAAGAAAACTACGTTAATTCACACAAATTTAGGTTGCGGTTTATTCTGTAAATAACTAACATCAATTTTCTAATAAATATTAGGAGGCCTATAATGTATTTAATAACTCTTAATCGGTGCAAAACATAACATTAGTATTTTTACGATAAACATTATTCCATTAATCGAAAAATAAATAGATATTACAAAGATCACGAGGCATCGGATATAGAACATATATCATTTATAGTTAGCAACATCTCTAAAAGTAAAAATTACATGAATATAAAATACATTAAACATAGTTTAATCACAAACTATGCTAGCGGACTTAAATCCAAAAGACAAAAGTAAAATATAGACAACAACTTTGAAACAACGCGACAAAATATGATAGAGTAATCAAGCAACCTCTAGAAGATTTATAACGGCTTTAGGAAGGCGAAAAGTTGCCAACATCAAAGTTGTTGGAGCAGATCTGATAAATAGAATATACCCACCATAGTAATACTAGGACATCTCTTCTTAGTGGTGGCTCTGGCGAGCCATGTGAATTAAGAAAAGCGATTTTGTTAAATCGTAGAAAATGAGTGTCTCGATGGTGACTTAGATCTATAGAAACATGAGAGTGAGGTTGAAAGAAAGAGATAAATTCTTTCATGAGGATAACCACCATAAAAGCTGAAAGATGAAAGCCACCATAAAAATGGGAGCGACCACCATTAAATCTAATGGAGCGTGCGGTATTCTTTTATGGCTTTTTGATTTCTTCTTATAAGTTTCCCAAATAAATTATGCAATTATATAAATGTTTTGGATTACATCATATTTTAAAATAAATTTTAAATGAAACTCGAGACAAATTAACACATTAACTCGGATTAAACTATTATCTCATCTCATTCAAAATTGAAAACAATTTGATATGGAAAATAGATTTAAATCTATTAATTTGAAAATATACAATTTTATATAAACAAGATAGTTGATGGGTTGTTCAATTTCATATTAGACTTATTCAATTTCATATTAGAATTATTCAATTTCATATGGTTGATGGGTTATTCAATTTTATAGATGAATGAAAACATTCCATTAATTAAATATTACATTGAACCGTTACCATTAATTTAGATTTCCGACTTTAGATATGGATGATCTTATATTTTGTTGCAGTTCCTTTGTTACAATGTTCTAGATTTTAGATATTGACAATATATATTTAAAACATTAAGTAAATTTTTAAAGAAATATTTTTAATTATTTTAATAGTTTTAAGATTTATAGAAAATAATTTTTGTTAACAAAGTATTTGTGAGTTCACAACAATGTATTTTGCTTTTCTTTTAAGCTAGTGCAACAAGGAGATAGATATAATAAAAGAATATAAAAGAGGTCATGTAAAATGAGCGACCAAAAATATTTTTATGCAATGACGTTTCATTATAAATTAATTATTTGTTACTTTCCATACATCTAATTTCTAATTTTCGATCTGTTATGTTTTGACACATATATTAAAAAATATTAAATTTAGATAAGTTTATGCATATTTACCACACAAAAAAAGTAATACATTATATTTTACATTTTCAAAAGTGCGAATGAAAAAATTATTAATTATATCTTAACTTTCGGTAAAAACTAATGTTTGGAGAATATAAAAATCTTCAAAATTACCGTTTAAAATATAATACTTAAGCGTAATTAGAAATATTATTATTTTCATTCTAATATAATATATCGACTTCTAAAGTCATACTTAATCCATGAAGAATGGAATAACATATTATCATGACTCATATATATAAAATTAAAGTGGTTGAATTAGACAATTTTTAAGACATGTATATAAATATATTAAATGAAAAATAATATAAAATATACACAATTAATATATCGATCTTTATTTTATAACTTTTTAACTAAATGATTTGTTATATTGTGTTTTTCTTTAGATACTCGATGAACCATTTGGTCTATTGTTTCTTCTTTGATCATTCTTTAATTTCTTGGAAATCTAATAAGCAAAGTTAGTTCATTGAGTCTATGATTAAACAAAAGGAAGGGACCAGTATATATTTCAAAGAAAACTACGTTAATTCACACAAATTTAGGTTGCGATTTATTCGTAAATAACTAACATCAATTTTCTAATAAATATTAGGAGGCCTATAATGTATTTAATAACTCTTAATCGGTGCAAAACACGATAACATTTTTACATAAACATTATTCCATTAATCGAAAAATAAATAGATATTACAAAGATCACGAGGCATCGGATATAGAACATATATCATTTAGTTAGCAACATCTCTAAAAGTAAAAATTACATGAATATAAAATACATTAAACATAGTTTAATCACAAACTATGCTAGGCGGACTTAAATCCAAAAGACAAAAGTAAAATATAGACAACTTGAAACAACGCACAAAATATGATAGAGTAATCAGCTGCAACCTCTAGAAGATTTATAACGGCTTTAGGAAGGCGAAAAGTTGCCAACATCAAAGTTGTTGGAGCAGATCGATAAATAGAATATACCCACCATAGTAATACTAGGACATCTCTTCTTAGTGGTGGCTCTGGCGGAGCCATGTGAATTAAGAAAAGCGATTTTGTTAAATCGTAGAAAATGAGTGTCTCGATGAGTGACTTAGATCTATAGAAACATGAGAGTGAGGTTGAAAGAAAGAGATAAATTCTTTCATGAGGATAACCACCATAAAAGCTGAAAGATGAAAGCCACCATAAAAATGGGAGGCGACCACCATTAAATCTAATGGAGCGTGCGTATTCTTTTATGGCTTTTTGATTTCTTCTTATAAGTTTCCCAAATAAATTATGCAATTATATAAATGTTTTGGATTACATCATATTTTAAAATAAATTTTTAAATGAAACTCGAGACAAATTAACACATTAACTCGGATTAAACTATTATCTCATCTCATTCAAAATTGAAAACAATTTGATATGGAAAATAGATTTAAATCTATTAATTTGAAAATATACAATTTTATATAAACAAGATAGTTGATGGGTTGTTCAATTTCATATTAGACTTATTCAATTTCATATTAGAATTATTCAATTTCATATGGTTGATGGGTTATTCAATTTTATAGATGAATGAAAACATTCCATTAATTAAATGTTCTGTTGAACCGTTACCATTAATTTAGATTTCCGACTTTAGATATGGATGATCTTATATTTTGTTGCAGTTCCTTTGTTACAATGTTCTAGATTTTAGATATTGACAATATATATTTAAAACATTAAGTAAATTTTTAAAGAAATATTTTTTAATTATTTTAATAGTTTTAAGATTTATAGAAAATAATTTTTGTTAACAAAGTATTTGTGAGTTCACAACAATGTATTTTGCTTTTTCTTTTCGCTAGTGCAACAAGGAGATAGATATAATAAAAAGAATATAAAGAGGTAAAATGAGCGACCAAAAATATTTTTATGCAATGACGTTTCATTATAAATTAATTATTTGTTACTTTCCATACATCTAATTTCTAATTTTCGATCTGTTATGTTTTGACACATATATTAAAAAATATTAAATTTAGATAAGTTTATGCATATTTACCACAAAAAAAGTAATACATTATATTTTACATTTTCAAAGGGTGCGAATGAAAAAGAATTATTAATTATATCTTAACTTTCGGTAAAACTAATGTTTGGAGAATATAAAAATCTTCAAAATTACCGTTTAAGGAGAAATCTAATACTTAAGCGTAATTAGAAATATTATTATTTTCATTCTCATATAATATATCGACTTCTAAAGTCATACTTAATCCATGAAGAATGAGAATAACATATTATCATGACTCATATATATAAAATTAAAGTGGTTGAATTAGACAATTTTTAAGACATGTATATAAAATATATTAAATGAAAAATAATATAAAATATACACAATTAATATATCGATCTTTATTTTATAACTTTTTAACTAAATGATTTGTTATATTGTGTTTTTCTTTAGATACTCGATGAACCATTTAGGTCTATTGTTTCTTCTTTGATCATTCTTTAATTTCTTGGAAATCTAATAAGCAAAGTTCAGTTCATTGAGTCTATGATTAAACAAAAGGAAGGGACCAGTATATATTTCTGAAAGAAAACTACGTTAATTCACACAAATTTAGGTTGCGGTTTATTCGTAAATAACTAACATCAATTTTCTAATAAATATTAGGAGGCCTATAATGTATTTAATAACTCTTAATCGGTGCAAAACACGATAACATTAGTATTTTTACATAAACATTATTCCATTAATCGAAAAATAAATAGATATTACAAAGATCACGAGGCATCGGATATAGAACATATATCATTTTAGTTAGCAACATCTCTAAAAGTAAAAATTACATGAATATAAAATACATTAAACATAGTTTAATCACAAACTATGCTAGGCGCGGACTTAAATCCAAAAGACAAAAGTAAAATATAGACAACAACTGAAACAACGACAAAATATGATAGAGTAATCAGCGCAACCTCTAGAAGATTTATAACGGCTTTAGGAAGGCGAAAAGTTGCCAACATCAAAGTTGTTGGAGCAGATCTGATAAATAGAATATACCCACCATAGTAATACTAGGACATCTCTTCTTAGTGGTGGCTCTGGCGGAGCCATGTGAATTAAGAAAGCGATTTTGTTAATCGTAGAAAATGAGTGTCTCTGATGAGCGACTTAGATCTATAGAAACATGAGAGTGAGGTTGAAAGAAAGAGATAAATTCTTTCATGAGGATAACCACCATAAAACTGAAAGATGAAAGCCACCATAAAAATGGGAGGCGACCACCATTAAATCTAATGGAACGTGCAGTATTCTTTTATGGCTTTTTTGATTTCTTCTTATAAGTTTCCCAAATAAATTATGCAATTATATAAATATATTTGGATTACATCATATTTTAAAATAAATTTTTAAATGAAAGTCGAGACAAATTAACACATTAACTCGGATTAAACTATTATCTCATCTCATTCAAAATTGAAAACAATTTGATATGGAAAATAGATTTAAATCTATTAATTTGAAAATATACAATTTTATATAAACAAGATAGTTGATGGGTTGTTCAATTTCATATTAGACTTATTCAATTTCATATTAGAATTATTCAACTTCATATGGTTGATGGGTTATTCAATTTTATAGATGAATGAAAACATTCCATTAATTAAATGTTCTGTTGAACCGTTACCATTAATTTAGATTTCCGACTTTAGATATGGATGATCTTAGATTTTGTTGCAGTTCCTTTGTTACAATGTTCTAGATTTTAGATATTGACAATATATATTTAAAACATTAAGTAAATTTTAAAGAAATATTTTTAATTATTTTAATAGTTTTAAGATTTATAGAAAATAATTTTTGTTAACAAAGTATTTGTGAGTTCACAACAATGTATTTTGCTTTTTCTTTTAGTGCAACAAGGAGATAGATATAATAAAAAGAATATAAAGAGGTCATGTAAAATGAGCGACCAAAAATATTTTTATGCAATGACGTTTCATTATAAATTAATTATTTGTTACTTTCCATACATCTAATTTCTAATTTTGATCTGTTATGTTTTGACACATATATTAAAAAATATTAAATTTAGATAAGTTTATGCATATTTACCACACAAAAAAAGTAATACATTATATTTTACATTTTCAAAGGGGTGCGAATGAAAAAAAATTATTAATTATATCTTAACTTTCGGTAAAAACTAATGTTTGGAGAATATAAAATCTTCAAAATTACCGTTTAAGAAATCGATAATACTTAAGCGTAATTAGAAATATTATTATTTTCATTCTAATATAATATATCGACTTCTAAAGTCATACTTAATCCATGAAGAATGGGAATAACATATTATCATGACTCATATATATAAAATTAAAGTGGTTGAATTAGACAATTTTTAAGACATGTATATAAAATATATTAAATGAAAAATAATATAAAATATACACAATTAATATATCGATCTTTATTTTATAACTTTTTAACTAAATGATTTGTTATATTGTGTTTTCTTTAGATACTCGATGAACCATTTAGTCTATTGTTTCTTCTTTGATCATTCTTTAATTTCTTGGAAATCTAATAAGCAAAGTTAGTTCATTGAGTCTATGATTAAACAAAAGGAAGGGACCAGTATATATTTCTGAAAGAAAACTACGTTAATTCACACAAATTTAGGTTGCGGTTTATTCTGTAAATAACTAACATCAATTTTCTAATAAATATTAGGAGGCCTATAATGTATTTAATAACTCTTAATCGGTGCAAAACACGATAACATTAGTATTTTTACGATAAACATTATTCCATTAATCGAAAAATAAATAGATATTACAAAGATCACGAGGCATCGGATATAGAACATATATCATTTATAGTTAGCAACATCTCTAAAAGTAAAAATTACATGAATATAAAATACATTAAACATAGTTTAATCACAAACTATGCTAAGCGGACTTAAATCCAAAAGACAAAAGTAAAATATAGACAACTGAAACAACGCGACAAAATATGATAGAGTAATCAAGCAACCTCTAGAAGATTTATAACGGCTTTAGGAAGGAAAAGTTGCCAACATCAAAGTTGTTGGAGCAGATCTGATAAATAGAATATACCCACCATAGTAATACTAGGACATCTCTTCTTAGTGGTGGCTCTGGCGAGGCCATGTGAATTAAGAAAGCGATTTTGTTAATCGTAAAATGAGTGTCTCGATGGTGACTTAGATCTATAGAAACATGAGAGTGAGGTTGAAAGAAAGAGATAAATTCTTTCATGAGGATAACCACCATAAAGCGAAAGATGAAAGCCACCATAAAAATGGGAGGCGACCACCATTAAATCTAATGGAGCGTGCGTATTCTTTTATGGCTTTTTGATTTCTTCTTATAAGTTTCCCAAATAAATTATGCAATTATATAAATGTTTTGGATTACATCATATTTTAAAATAAATTTTTAAATGAAACTCGAGACAAATTAACACATTAACTCGGATTAAACTATTATCTCATCTCATTCAAAATTGAAAACAATTTGATATGGAAAATAGATTTAAATCTATTAATTTGAAAATATACAATTTTATATAAACAAGATAGTTGATGGGTTGTTCAATTTCATATTAGACTTATTCAATTTCATATTAGAATTATTCAATTTCATATGGTTGATGGGTTATTCAATTTTATAGATGAATGAAAACATTCCATTAATTAAATATTACATTGAACCGTTACCATTAATTTAGATTTCCGACTTTAGATATGGATGATCTTATATTTTGTTGCAGTTCCTTTGTTACAATGTTCTAGATTTTAGATATTGACAATATATATTTAAAACATTAAGTAAATTTTTAAAGAAATATTTTTTAATTATTTTAATAGTTTTAAGATTTATAGAAAATAATTTTTGTTAACAAAGTATTTGTGAGTTCACAACAATGTATTTTGCTTTTTCTTTTCGCTAGTGCAACAAGGAGATAGATATAATAAAAAGAATATAAAAGAGGTCATGTAAAATGAACGACCAAAAATATTTTTTATGCAATGACGTTTCATTATAAATTAATTATTTGTTACTTTCCATACATCTAATTTCTAATTTTCATTCCTGTTATGTTTTGACACATATATTAAAAATATTAAATTTAGATAAGTTTATGCATATTTACCACACAAAAAAGTAATACATTATATTTTACATTTTCAAAAGTGCGAATGAAAAAAGAATTATTAATTATATCTTAACTTTCCGGTAAAAACTAATGTTTCGGAGAATATAAAAATCTTCAAAAATTACCGTTTAAGGAGAAATACAGTAATACTTAAACGTAATTAGAAATATTATTATTTTCATTCTCATATAATATATCGACTTCTAAAGTCATACTTAATCCATGAAGAATGAGAATAACATATTATCATGACTCATATATATAAAATTAAAGTGGTTGAATTAGACCATTTTTAAGACATGTATATAAAATATATTAAATTAAAAATAATAGAAAATATACACAATTAATATATCTGATCTTTATTTTATAACTTTTTTTAACTAAATGATTTGTTATATTGTGTTTTTCTTTAGATACTCGATGAACCATTTAGTCTATTGTTTCTTCTTTGATCATTCTTTAATTTCTTGGAAATCTAATAAGCAAAGTTCAGTTCATTGAGTCTATGATTAAACAAAAGGAAGGGACCAGTATATATTCTGAAAGAAAACTACGTTAATTCACACAAATTTACGTTGCGGTTTATTCTTGTAAATAACTAACATCAATTTTCTAATAAATATTAGGAGGCCTATAATGTATTTAATAACTCTTAATCGGTGCAAAAACGATAACATTAGTATTTTTACATAAACATTATTCCATTAATCGAAAAATAAATAGATATTACAAAGATCACGAGGCATCGGATATAGAACATATATCATTTATAGTTAGCAACATCTCTAAAAGTAAAAATTACATGAATATAAAATACATTAAACATAGTTTAATCACAAACTATGCTAAGCGGACTTAAATCCAAAAGACAAAAGTAAAATATAGACAACAACTGAAACAACGACAAAATATGATAGAGTAATCAATGCAACCTCTAGAAGATTTATAACGGCTTTAGGAAGGCGAAAAGTTGCCAACATCAAAGTTGTTGGAGCAGATCGATAAATAGAATATACCCACCATAGTAATACTAGGACATCTCTTCTTAGTGGTGGCTCTGAGCCATGTGAATTAAGAAAGCGATTTTGTTAATCGTAGAAAATGAGTGTCTCTGATGAGTGACTTAGATCTATAGAAACATGAGAGTGAGGTTGAAAGAAAGAGATAAATTCTTTCATGAGGATAACCACCATAAAGCTGAAAGATGAAAGCCACCATAAAAATGGGAGGCGACCACCATTAAATCTAATGGAGCGTGCGGTATTCTTTTATGGCTTTTTGATTTCTTCTTATAAGTTTCCCAAATAAATTATGCAATTATATAAATGTTTTGGATTACATCATATTTTAAAATAAATTTTTAAATGAAACTCGAGACAAATTAACACATTAACTCGGATTAAACTATTATCTCATCTCATTCAAAATTGAAAACAATTTGATATGGAAAATAGATTTAAATCTATTAATTTGAAAATATACAATTTTATATAAACAAGATAGTTGATGGGTTGTTCAATTTCATATTAGACTTATTCAATTTCATATTAGAATTATTCAATTTCATATGGTTGATGGGTTATTCAATTTTATAGATGAATGAAAACATTCCATTAATTAAATATTACATTGAACCGTTACCATTAATTTAGATTTCCGACTTTAGATATGGATGATCTTAGATTTTGTTGCAGTTCCTTTGTTACAATGTTCTAGATTTTAGATATTGACAATATATATTTAAAACATTAAGTAAATTTTTAAAGAAATATTTTAATAGTTTTAAGATTTATAGAAAATAATTTTTGTTAACAAAGTATTTGTGAGTTCACAACAATGTATTTTGCTTTTCTTTTCGCTAGTGCAACAAGGAGATAGATATAATAAAAGAATATAAAGAGGTCATGTAAAATGAGCGACCAAAAATATTTTTATGCAATGACGTTTCATTATAAATTAATTATTTGTTACTTTCCATACATCTAATTTCTAATTTTCGATCTGTTATGTTTTGACACATATATTAAAAAATATTAAATTTAGATAAGTTTATGCATATTTACCACACAAAAAAAGTAATACATTATATTTTACATTTTCAAAGGGGTGCGAATGAAAAAAATTATTAATTATATCTTAACTTTCGGTAAAACTAATGTTTGGAGAATATAAAATCTTCAAAATTACCGTTTAAGGAGAAATACGATAATACTTAAGCGTAATTAGAAATATTATTATTTTCATTCTCATATAATATATCGACTTCTAAAGTCATACTTAATCCATGAAGAATGGGAATAACATATTATCATGACTCATATATATAAAATTAAAGTGGTTGAATTAGACAATTTTTAAGACATGTATATAAAATATATTAAATGAAAAATAATATAAAATATACACAATTAATATATAATCTTTATTTTATAACTTTTTAACTAAATGATTTGTTATATTGTGTTTTTCTTTAGATACTCGATGAACCATTTAGGTCTATTGTTTCTTCTTTGATCATTCTTTAATTTCTTGGAAATCTAATAAGCAAAGTTCAGTTCATTGAGTCTATGATTAAACAAGAGGAAGGGACCAGTATATATTCTGAAAGAAAACTACGTTAATTCACACAAATTTACGTTGCGGTTTATTCTTGTAAATAACTAACATCAATTTTCTAATAAATATTAGAGGCCTATAATGTATTTAATAACTCTTAATTGAAAAACGATAACATTAGTATTTTTACATAAACATTATTCCATTAATCGAAAAATAAATAGATATTACAAAGATCACGAGGCATCGGATATAGAACATATATCATTTATAGTTAGCAACATCTCTAAAAGTAAAAATTACATGAATATAAAATACATTAAACATAGTTTAATCACAAACTATGCTAGGCGCGGACTTAAATCCAAAAGACAAAAGTAAAATATAGACAACAACGAAACAACGCGACAAAATATGATAGAGTAATCAAGCTGCAACCTCTAGAAGATTTATAACGGCTTTAGGAAGGCGAAAAGTTGCCAACATCAAAGTTGTTGGAGCAGATCGATAAATAGAATATACCCACCATAGTAATACTAGGACATCTCTTCTTAGTGGTGGCTCTGGCGAGCCATGTGAATTAAGAAAAGCGATTTTGTTAAATCGTAGAAAATGAGTGTCTCGATGAGTGACTTAGATCTATAGAAACATGAGAGTGAGGTTGAAAGAAAGAGATAAATTCTTTCATGAGGATAACCACCATAAAATGAAAGATGAAAGCCACCATAAAAATGGGAGGCGACCACCATTAAATCTAATGGAATGCGGTATTCTTTTATGGCTTTTTGATTTCTTCTTATAAGTTTCCCAAATAAATTATGCAATTATATAAATGTTTTGGATTACATCATATTTTAAAATAAATTTTTAAATGAAACTCGAGACAAATTAACACATTAACTCGGATTAAACTATTATCTCATCTCATTCAAAATTGAAAACAATTTGATATGGAAAATAGATTTAAATCTATTAATTTGAAAATATACAATTTTATATAAACAAGATAGTTGATGGGTTGTTCAATTTCATATTAGACTTATTCAATTTCATATTAGAATTATTCAATTTCATATGGTTGATGGGTTATTCAATTTTATAGATGAATGAAAACATTCCATTAATTAAATATTACATTGAACCGTTACCATTAATTTAGATTTCCGACTTTAGATATGGATGATCTTATATTTTGTTGAGTTCCTTTGTTACAATGTTCTAGATTTTAGATATTGACAATATATATTTAAAACATTAAGTAAATTTTTAAAGAAATATTTTTTTAATTATTTTAATAGTTTTAAGATTTATAGAAAATAATTTTTGTTAACAAAGTATTTGTGAGTTCACAACAATGTATTTTGCTTTTCTTTTAAGCTAGTGCAACAAGGAGATAGATATAATAAAAAGAATATAAAAGAGGTCATGTAAAATGAACGACCAAAAATATTTTTTATGCAATGACGTTTCATTATAAATTAATTATTTGTTACTTTCCATACATCTAATTTCTAATTTTCAGTCCTGTTATGTTTTGACACATATATTAAAAAAATATTAAATTTAGATAAGTTTATGCATATTTACCACACAAAAAAAGTAATACATTATATTTTACATTTTCAAAAGGGGGTGCGAATGAAAAAAGAATTATTAATTATATCTTAACTTTCGAGTAAAAACTAATGTTTCGGAGAATATAAAAATCTTCAAAATTACCGTTTAAGGAGAAATACGATAATACTAAAGCGTAATTAGAAATATTATTATTTTCATTCTCATATAATATATCGACTTCTAAAGTCATACTTAATCCATGAAGAATGGGAATAACATATTATCATGACTCATATATATAAAATTAAAGTGGTTGAATTAGACAATTTTTAAGACATGTATATAAAATATATTAAATGAAAAATAATATAAAATATACACAATTAATATATCGATCTTTATTTTATAACTTTTTAACTAAATGATTTGTTATATTGTGTTTTCTTTAGATACTCGATGAACCATTTAGGTCTATTGTTTCTTCTTTGATCATTCTTTAATTTCTTGGAAATCTAATAAGCAAAGTTCGGTTCATTGAGTCTATGATTAAACAAAAGGAAGGGAGAGTATATATTCTGAAAGAAAACTACGTTAATTCACACAAATTTACGTTGCGGTTTATTCTGTAAATAACTAACATCAATTTTCTAATAAATATTAGGAGGCCTATAATGTATTTAATAACTCTTAATCGAAAAGCGATAACATTAGTATTTTTACGATAAACATTATTCCATTAATCGAAAAATAAATAGATATTACAAAGATCACGAGGCATCGGATATAGAACATATATCATTTATAGTTAGCAACATCTCTAAAAGTAAAAATTACATGAATATAAAATACATTAAACATAGTTTAATCACAAACTATGCTAGGCGGACTTAAATCCAAAAGACAAAAGTAAAATATAGACAACTGAAACAAATGACAAAATATGATAGAGTAATCAGCTGCAACCTCTAGAAGATTTATAACGGCTTTAGGAAGCGAAAAGTTGCCAACATCAAAGTTGTTGGAGCAGATCGATAAATAGAATATACCCACCATAGTAATACTAGGACATCTCTTCTTAGTGGTGGCTCTGGCGAGCCATGTGAATTAAGAAAGCGATTTTGTTCATCGTAGAAAATGAGTGTCTCGAAGAGTGACTTAGATCCATAGAAACATGAGAGGGAGGTTGAAAGAAAGAGATAAATTCTTTTCATGAGGATAACCACCATAAAACTGAAAGATGAAAGCCACCATAAAAATGGGGCGACCACCATTAAATCTAATGGAACGTGCAGTATTCTTTTATGGCTTTTTTGATTTCTTCTTATAAGTTTCCCAAATAAATTATGCAATTATATAAATGTTTTTGGATTACATCATATTTTAAAATAAATTTTTAAATGAAACTCGAGACAAATTAACACATTAACTCGGATTAAACTATTATCTCATCTCATTCAAAATTGAAAACAATTTGATATGGAAAATAGATTTAAATCTATTAATTTGAAAATATACAATTTTATATAAACAAGATAGTTGATGGGTTGTTCAATTTCATATTAGACTTATTCAATTTCATATTAGAATTATTCAATTTCATATGGTTGATGGGTTATTCAATTTTATAGATGAATGAAAACATTCCATTAATTAAATGTTCTGTTGAACCGTTACCATTAATTTAGATTTCCGACTTTAGATATGGATGATCTTATATTTTGTTGCAGTTCCTTTGTTACAATGTTCTAGATTTTAGATATTGACAATATATATTTAAAACATTAAGTAAATTTTAAAGAAATATTTTTTAATTATTTTAATAGTTTTAAGATTTATAGAAAATAATTTTTGTTAACAAAGTATTTGTGAGTTCACAACAATGTATTTTGCTTTTCTTTTCGCTAGTGCAACAAGGAGATAGATATAATAAAAGAATATAAAAGAGGTCATGTAAAATGAGCGACCAAAAATATTTTTATGCAATGACGTTTCATTATAAATTAATTATTTGTTACTTTCCATACATCTAATTTCTAATTTTCGATCTGTTATGTTTTGACACATATATTAAAAAATATTAAATTTAGATAAGTTTATGCATATTTACCACACAAAAAAAGTAATACATTATATTTTACATTTTCAAAGGGGTGCGAATGAAAAAAATTATTAATTATATCTTAACTTTCGGTAAAACTAATGTTTGGAGAATATAAAATCTTCAAAATTACCGTTTAAGGAGAAATCTGATAATACTTAAGCGTAATTAGAAATATTATTATTTTCATTCTCATATAATATATCGACTTCTAAAGTCATACTTAATCCATGAAGAATGGGGAATAACATATTATCATGACTCATATATATAAAATTAAAGTGGTTGAATTAGACAATTTTAAGACATGTATATAAAATATATTAAATGAAAAATAATATAAAATATACACAATTAATATATCGATCTTTATTTTATAACTTTTTAACTAAATGATTTGTTATATTGTGTTTTTCTTTAGATACTCGATGAACCATTTAGTCTATTGTTTCTTCTTTGATCATTCTTTAATTTCTTGGAAATCTAATAAGCAAAGTTGAGTTCATTGAGTCTATGATTAAACAAAGAGGAAGGGACCAGTATATATTTCGAAGAAAACTACGTTAATTCACACAAATTTACGTTGCGGTTTATTAATAAATAACTAACATCAATTTTCTAATAAATATTAGAGGCCTATAATGTATTTAATAACTCTTAATCGATTGCAAAACACGATAACATTAGTATTTTTACATAAACATTATTCCATTAATCGAAAAATAAATAGATATTACAAAGATCACGAGGCATCGGATATAGAACATATATCATTTATAGTTAGCAACATCTCTAAAAGTAAAAATTACATGAATATAAAATACATTAAACATAGTTTAATCACAAACTATGCTAGGGCGGACTTAAATCCAAAAGACAAAAGTAAAATATAGACAACACGAAACAACGACAAAATATGATAGAGTAATCAAGCGCAACCTCTAGAAGATTTATAACGGCTTTAGGAAGAAGCGAAAAGTTGCCAACATCAAAGTTGTTGGAGCAGATCTGATAAATAGAATATACCCACCATAGTAATACTAGGACATCTCTTCTTAGTGGTGGCTCTGGCGGGCCATGTGAATTAAGAAAGGCGATTTTGTTAAATCGTAGAAAATGAGTGTCTCGATGAGTGACTTAGATCTATAGAAACATGAGAGTGAGGTTGAAAGAAGAGATAAATTCTTTCATGAGGATAACCACCATAAAAGCGAAAGATGAAAGCCACCATAAAAATGGGAGGCCACCATTAAATCTAATGGAATGCGGTATTCTTTTATGGCTTTTTGATTTCTTCTTATAAGTTTCCCAAATAAATTATGCAATTATATAAATGTTTTTGGATTACATCATATTTTAAAATAAATTTTAAATGAAACTCGAGACAAATTAACACATTAACTCGGATTAAACTATTATCTCATCTCATTCAAAATTGAAAACAATTTGATATGGAAAATAGATTTAAATCTATTAATTTGAAAATATACAATTTTATATAAACAAGATAGTTGATGGGTTGTTCAATTTCATATTAGACTTATTCAATTTCATATTAGAATTATTCAATTTCATATGGTTGATGGGTTATTCAATTTTATAGATGAATGAAAACATTCCATTAATTAAATATTACATTGAACCGTTACCATTAATTTAGATTTCCGACTTTAGATATGGATGATCTTAGATTTTGTTGCAGTTCCTTTGTTACAATGTTCTAGATTTTAGATATTGACAATATATATTTAAAACATTAAGTAAATTTTAAAGAAATATTTTTTTAATTATTTTAATAGTTTTAAGATTTATAGAAAATAATTTTTGTTAACAAAGTATTTGTGAGTTCACAACAATGTATTTTGCTTTTCTTTTAGCTAGTGCAACAAGGAGATAGATATAATAAAAAGAATATAAAAGAGGTCATGTAAAATGACCGAAAAATATTTTTTATGCAATGACGTTTGCATTATAAATTAATTATTTGTTATTTTCCATACATCTAATTTCTAATTTTCAGTCCTGTTATGTTTTGACACATAGATTAAAAAAATATTAAATTTAGATAAGTTTATGCATATTTACCACACAAAAAAGTAATACATTATATTTTACATTTTCAAAAGGGGGTGCGAATGAAAAAAGAATTATTAATTATATCTTAACTTTCCAGTAAAAACTAATGTTTCGGAGAATATAAAAATCTTCAAAAATTACCGTTTAAGGAGAAATACAGTAATACTTAAACGTAATTAGAAATATTATTATTTTCATTCTCATATAATATATCGACTTCTAAAGTCATACTTAATCCATGAAGAATGGGGAATAACATATTATCATGACTCATATATATAAAATTAAAGTGGTTGAATTAGACAATTTTTAAGACATGTATATAAAATATGTTAAATGAAAAATAATATAAAATATACACAATTAATATATAATCTTTATTTTATAACTTTTTAACTAAATGATTTGTTATATTGTGTTTTTCTTTAGATACTCGATGAACCATTTAGGTCTATTGTTTCTTCTTTGATCATTCTTTAATTTCTTGGAAATCTAATAAGCAAAGTTCAGTTCATTGAGTCTATGATTAAACAAAGGAAGGACCAGTATATATTTGAAAGAAAACTACGTTAATTCACACAAATTTAGGTTGCGGTTTATACGTAAATAACTAACATCAATTTTCTAATAAATATTGATATAATGTATTTAATAACTCTTAATCGGTGCAAAACGCGATAACATTAGTATTTTTACGGTAAACATTATTCCATTAATCGAAAAATAAATAGATATTACAAAGATCACGAGGCATCGGATATAGAACATATATCATTTATAGTTAGCAACATCTCTAAAAGTAAAAATTACATGAATATAAAATACATTAAACATAGTTTAATCACAAACTATGCTAAATGGACTTAAATCCAAAAGACAAAAGTAAAATATAGACAACTGAAACAACGACAAAATATGATAGAGTAATCAGCGCAACCTCTAGAAGATTTATAACGGCTTTAAGAAGAAAAGTTGCCAACATCAAAGTTGTTGGAGCAGATCTGATAAATAGAATATACCCACCATAGTAATACTAGGACATCTCTTCTTAGTGGTGGCTCTGGCGGCCATGTGAATTAAGAAAAGCGATTTTGTTAATCGTGAAAATGAGTGTCTCGATGGTGACTTAGATCTATAGAAACATGAGAGTGAGGTTGAAAGAAGAGATAAATTCTTTCATGAGGATAACCACCATAAAAGCTGAAAGATGAAAGCCACCATAAAAATGGGAGCGACCACCATTAAATCTAATGGAGCGTGCGGTATTCTTTTATGGCTTTTTGATTTCTTCTTATAAGTTTCCCAAATAAATTATGCAATTATATAAATGTTTTGGATTACATCATATTTTAAAATAAATTTTTAAATGAAACTCGAGACAAATTAACACATTAACTCGGATTAAACTATTATCTCATCTCATTCAAAATTGAAAACAATTTGATATGGAAAATAGATTTAAATCTATTAATTTGAAAATATACAATTTTATATAAACAAGATAGTTGATGGGTTGTTCAATTTCATATTAGACTTATTCAATTTCATATTAGAATTATTCAATTTCATATGGTTGATGGGTTATTCAATTTTATAGATGAATGAAAACATTCCATTAATTAAATTACATTGAACCGTTACCATTAATTTAGATTTCCGACTTTAGATATGGATGATCTTAGATTTTGTTGCAGTTCCTTTGTTACAATGTTCTAGATTTTAGATATTGACAATATATATTTAAAACATTAAGTAAATTTTTAAAGAAATATTTTTAATTATTTTAATAGTTTTAAGATTTATAGAAAATAATTTTGTTAACAAAGTATTTGTGAGTTCACAACAATGTATTTTGCTTTTCTTTTAACTAGTGCAACAAGGAGATAGATATAATAAAAAGAATATAAAGAGGTCATGTAAAATGAGCGACCAAAAATATTTTTATGCAATGACGTTTCATTATAAATTAATTATTTGTTACTTTCCATACATCTAATTTCTAATTTTCGATCTGTTATGTTTTGACACATATATTAAAAAATATTAAATTTAGATAAGTTTATGCATATTTACCACACAAAAAAGTAATACATTATATTTTACATTTTCAAAAGGGGTGCGAATGAAAAAATTATTAATTATATCTTAACTTTAAAAACTAATGTTTGGAGAATATAAAATCTTCAAAATTACCGTTTAAAATCTAATACTTAAGCGTAATTAGAAATATTATTATTTTCATTCTAATATAATATATCGACTTCTAAAGTCATACTTAATCCATGAAGAATGGGAATAACATATTATCATGACTCATATATATAAAATTAAAGTGGTTGAATTAGACAATTTTAAGACATGTATATAAAATATATTAAATGAAAAATAATATAAAATATACACAATTAATATATCGATCTTTATTTATAACTTTTTAACTAAATGATTTGTTATATTGTGTTTTTCTTTAGATACTCGATGAACCATTTAGGTCTATTGTTTCTTCTTTGATCATTCTTTAATTTCTTGGAAATCTAATAAGCAAAGTTCAGTTCATTGAGTCTATGATTAAACAAAAAGGAAGGGACCAGTATATATTCTGAAAAAAACTACGTTAATTCACACAAATTTAGGTTGATTTATTACATAAATAACTAACATCAATTTTCTAATAAATATTAGGAGGCCTATAATGTATTTAATAACTCTTAATCGATGCAAAACACGATAACATTAGTATTTTTACGATAAACATTATTCCATTAATCGAAAAATAAATAGATATTACAAAGATCACGAGGCATCGGATATAGAACATATATCATTTATAGTTAACATCTCTAAAAGTAAAAATTACATGAATATAAAATACATTAAACATAGTTTAATCACAAACTATGCTAGGCGCGGACTTAAATCAAAAGACAAAAGTAAAATATAGACAACAACGAAACAACGCACAAAATATGATAGAGTAATCAGCGCAACCTCTAGAAGATTTATAACGGCTTTAGGAAGGCGAAAAGTTGCCAACATCAAAGTTGTTGGAGCAGATCTGATAAATAGAATATACCCACCATAGTAATACTAGGACATCTCTTCTTAGTGGTGGCTCTGGCGGAGCCATGTGAATTAAGAAAGCGATTTTGTTAATCGTAGAAAATGAGTGTCTCGATGAGTGACTTAGATCTATAGAAACATGAGGTGAGGTTGAAAGAAAGAGATAAATTCTTTCATGAGGATAACCACCATAAAGCTGAAAGATGAAAGCCACCATAAAAATGGGAGGCGACCACCATTAAATCTAATGGGCGTGCGGTATTCTTTTATGGCTTTTTGATTTCTTCTTATAAGTTTCCCAAATAAATTATGCAATTATATAAATGTTTTTGGATTACATCATATTTTAAAATAAATTTTTAAATGAAACTCGAGACAAATTACACATTAACTCGGATTAAACTATTATCTCATCTCATTCAAAATTGAAAACAATTTGATATGGAAAATAGATTTAAATCTATTAATTTGAAAATATACAATTTTATATAAACAAGATAGTTGATGGGTTGTTCAATTTCATATTAGACTTATTCAATTTCATATTAAATTATTCAATTTCATATGGTTGATGGGTTATTCAATTTTATAGATGAATGAAAACATTCCATTAATTAAATGTTACATTGAACCGTTACCATTAATTTAGATTTCGACTTTAGATATGGATGATCTTATATTTTATTGCAGTTCCTTTGTTACAATGTTCTAGATTTTAGATATTGACAATATATATTTAAAACATTAAGTAAATTTTAAAGAAATATTTTTTAATTATTTTAATAGTTTTAAGATTTATAGAAAATAATTTTTGTTAACAAAGTATTTGTGAGTTCACAACAATGTATTTTGCTTTTCTTTTAGCTAGTGCAACAAGGAGATAGATATAATAAAAAGAATATAAAGAGATCATGTAAAATGAGCGAAAATATTTTTATGCAATGGCGTTTCATTATAAATTAATTATTTGTTACTTTCCATACATCTAATTTCTAATTTTCATCTGTTATGTTTTACACATATATTAAAAAATATTAAATTTAGATAAGTTTATGCATATTTACCACACAAAAAGTAATACATTATATTTTACATTTTCAAAGGGGTGCAAATGAAAAATTATAATTTATATCTTAAATTTCAGTAAAACTATAGTTTGAAGAATATAAAATCTTCAAACATTACCGTTTAAGGAGAATACGATAATATCTAAATGTAATTAGAAATATTATTATTTTCATTCTAATATAATATATCGACTTCTAAAGTCATACTTAATCCATGAAGAATGAGAATAACATATTATCATGACTCATATATATATAATTAAAGTGGTTGAATTAGACAATTTTTAAGACATGTATATAAAATATATTAAATAAAAATAATATAAAATATACACAATTAATATATCGATCTTTATTTTATAACTTTTTTAACTAAATGATTTGTTATATTGTGTTTTCTTTAGATACTCGATGAACCATTTCGGTCTATTGTTTCTTCTTTGATCATTCTTTAATTTCTTGGAAATCTAATAAGCAAAGTTCAGTTCATTGAGTCTATGATTAAACAAAGGAAGGGACCAGTATATATTTACGAAAACTACGTTAATTCACACAAATTTAGGTTGCGGTTTATTCGTAAATAACTAACATCAATTTTGTAATAAATATTAGGAGGCCTATTTAATAATCTTAATCGGTGCAAAACGCGATAACATTATTTTTCGATAAACATTATTCCATTAATCGAAAATAAATAGATATTACAAAGATCCACGGGCATCGGATATAGAACATATATCATTTATAGTTTAACATCTCTAAAAGTAAAAATTACATGAATATAAAATACATTAAACATAGTTTAATCACAAACTATGCTAGGCCGGACTTAAATCCAAAAGACAAAAGTAAAATATAGACAAGAAACAACGCACAAAATATGATGAGTAATCAGCTGCAGCCTCTAGAAGATTTATACGGCTTTAGGAAGGCGAAAGAGTTGCCAACATCAAAGTTGTTGGAGCAGGATGATAAATAGAATATACCCACCATAGTAATACTAGGACATCTCTTCTTAGTGGTGGCTCTGGCGGAGCCATGTGAATTAAGAAAGCGATTTTGTTAAGTCGTGAAAATGAGTGTCTCGATGGTGACTTAGATCTATAGAAACATGAGAGTGAGGTTGAAAGAGAGATAAATTCTTTCATGAGGATAACCACCATAAAGCGAAGATGAAAGCCACCATAAAAATGGGAAGCCACCATTAAATCTAATGGAGCGTGCGTATTCTTTAATGGCTTTTTTATTTCTTCTTTTAAGTTTCCCAAATAAATTATGCAATTATATAAATTTTTTTGGATTGCATCATATTTTAAAATAAATTTTTAAATGAAACTCGAGACAAATTAACACATTATCTCGGATTAAACTATTATCTCATCTCATTCAAAATTGAATACAATTTGATATGGAAAATAGATTTAAATCTATTAATTTGAAAATATACAAATATTATATAAACAAGATAGTTGATGGGTTGATCAATTTCATATTAGACTTATTCAATTTCATATTAGAATTATTCAATTTCATATGGTTGATGGGTTATTCAATTTTATAGATGAATGAAAATATTCCATTAATTATATTACATTGAACGTTACACATTAATTTAGATTTCCGAGCTTTAGATATGGATGATCTTATTTTTTTGCGTTCCTTTGTTACAATGTTCTAGATTTTAGATATTGACAATATATATTTAAAACATTAAATAAATTTTTAAAGTATTTTTAATTATTTTAAAAGTTTTAAGATTTATAGAAAATAATTTTTTATTAACAAAGTATTTGTAGATTCCACAACTGCTATATTTTCTTTTCTGGCTAGTGCAGCAGGGGATAGATATAATAAAAGAATATAAAGGTCATATAAAATAGGCGGCCAAAATATTTTATACAATAGCGTTTCATTATAAATTAATTATTTTATTACTTCCATCTAATTTCTAATTTCGATCCTGTTATGTTTTTGTACATATATTAAAAATATAAATTTAGATAAGTTTATATATTTACACACAAACAAAAAGTAATACATTATATTTTACATTTCAAAGGGGTCTGAATGAAAAAATTATAATTATATCTGCTTTCCGGTAAAACTAATATTTGGAGAATATAAAATCTTCAAAAATTACTGCATTTAAGGAAATCGGTAATACTTAAGCGTAATTAGAAATATTATTTTTTCTAATATAATATATCGACTTTCAAAGTCATACTTAATCCATGAAGAATGGGAATAACATATTATCATGACTCATATACCATATAAAATTAAGTGGTTTAGATTAGATTTTAAGACATGTATATAAAAATATTAAATGATGAAAATATAAAATATACACAATTAATATATAAAGTCTTTTATTTTATAACTTTTTAACTAAATGATTTGTTATATTGTATTTTCTTTAGATACTAGGTAGAACATTTCGATCTATTAATTCTTCTTTGATGTTCTTCTTTAATTTCTTTCAAATCTAATAAGCAAATTCAGTTCATTGAGTCTAGTTAAACGAAGGAAGGACGAGTATATATTTCGAAGAAAACTATATTAATTCACAAATTTATAACTGCAGTTTGTCTATAAATAACCGCATCAATTTTACAATAAATATTAATTCGAGGCCTATGTATTTATGCTCTTAATCGGTCAAAAGCACGGATAACATTGATATTTTTCTGATGAAACATTATTCCATTATTCGAAAGATAAATAGATGTTACAAGATCAAGGGCGTAAGGATATAGAAATGCCTCATTTATTGTAGCAGCATCTCTAAAGTAAAAGAATTATGAATATAAAATACATTAAACATGGTTTAATCACAAACTATGCTAGGGCGTGGACTTAAATCAAAAGACAAAAGTAAAATATAGACAACCTTTGAACAAGCATTAAAATATGATGGAGTAATCAGAAACGCCTTCTAGAAGATTTATAACTTCCCTTTAGAAGGCGAAAGTTGCAACATCAGGTTGTTTCGAGATCCGATAAATAGAATACCACACTAGTAATGCCGGACTTATCTCTTCTTAGTGGTGGCTATGGCCATATATTAAGATTAGAGGCGATTTGTTCATTCGTAGAAATGAGTGTCTGATGAGTGACTTGGATCTATAAGAAACATGAGGAGTGAGGTTGAAGAAGAATCGATTCTTTTCATGAGGATATACCATAAAATGAAGATGAAAGCCACCATAAAGTGGGAAGGCGGCCACCATTAAATCTAATGGGCATGCGTGTTCTTTTGCCTTTTTTATTCTTCTTATAAGTTTCCAAATAAATTGCTGCAGTTATATAAATGTTTTGGATTACATCATATTTTCAAATAAATTTTAAATGAGGAGCTAGGACAAATTAACACATTAACGGTTAAACTATTATCTCATCTCATTCAAAATTAAAAACAATTTGATATGAGAATAGATTTAAATCTATAATTTGAAAATATACAATTTATATATAACAAAGATGGTTGATGGGTTGTTCAATTTCATATTAGACTTATTAATTTCATGTAAAATTATTCAATTTTATATTGATTTGATCGATTTATTCAATTTAGATAGATAGAAAACATTCATTCCGATATTACTGATTGAACCATTACCATTAATTTAGATTGAGCTTTAGATATGGATGATCTATATTTTAGTTACGGTTCCTTTGTTTCAAGTATTCGTTTAGATATTGATATATATTTAAAACATTAAGTAAATTTTTAAAATGTATATTATAATAGTTTTGGTTACGAAATATTTTGTTAACAAAGTATTTGTGGAAGTTCAAACAATGTATTTTGCCTTTTCTTTTTCGCTAGTCATGGATGATATAATAAAAGAATATAAAGGAGATAATAAAATGGGCTGAAAATATTTTTATACAATAGCGTTTATTAATTAATTATTATTCTTACATTTCATCTAATTTCTAGATTTTGTTCCTATTATGTTTTACATATTAGAAAATATTAAATTTAGATAAGTTTATACATATTTACAAAAAGTAATACTATTTATATTTTACATTTTCAAAGTGAAAGAATTATTAATTATATCAAATTTCCGGTAAAAAACTATATTTTGGAGAGATATAAAATAAAAAATTACCGTTAAAATCATTAATATATTAATTGATATTATTATTTTCAACCAATATAATATAAACCCTAAAGTCATATTAATCCATGAAGATAGAATAACATATTATATGACTCATATATATAATTAAAATTAGTTAGATTGATTTTTGGACATAATATATATTAAATAAAATAATAATAATTACAATTAACATATAGTCTCTTTATAACTTTTTTTACTTTTAAATGATTTATTATATTTATATTTTTCTTTTAGATACTCAGTGACCATTTGATTCTATTTCTTCTTTGATGTTCTTTAATTTCTTGAAATCTAATAATAAATTAGTTCATTAGGTCTATGATTCGACAAAGGAGGACACAAAGTATATATTTCTGAAAACTACGTTAATTCCCAAATTTACATGTTCGGATTTATTCTATAAATAATAACATCAATTTTCTAAATAAATGTTCGGAGTCTCTATATATATTTAATAACTCTTAATCGATGACAAAACCCCAGTAACATTAATATTTTTCGATGAAGCATTATTCCATTAATGAAAATAAATAGATATTACAGATCACGGGGCGCCGGATACTAGTATATATCATTTACCATTATGACATCTCTAAAGTAAAATTGACATGAATAAAATACATTAAAGCATAGTTTTAATCAAAACCTGCTGGGCAGACTTAAGTCAAAAAGAGACCAAACTAAAATATAGACCAACAAGCGCGACGAAATGCCGGTGGGGTAATCAGCTGCAGCCTCTAGAAGTTTATAGCTTTGGGAGGAGCGAAGTTGCCAACATCAAAGTTGTTGGGATCAGATAAGTCAGAATATACCACCATAGTAATACTAGGACATCTCTGCTTGTAGGCTCGGAATATGAATTAAAGTGATTTTGTTCGTAAATAGAGATAGGTGTCACATTGGGTACTTGATCTATAGACATAGGAGTGAGGTTGAAGAAGAGATAAATTCTTTCCTTGGGGATAACCACCATAAAGTGAAGATGAAGCCACCATAAAATGGGCTGACCACTTATTAAATCTAATGGAGCGTGCATTATTCTTTTAGGCTTTTTATTTCTTACTTATAGTTTCCCAAATAGAACATACAATTATATAAATGTTTTCAGTTATATTTCAAATAAATTTTAAATGAGGCTGGGAACAAATTAACACATTAACTCGGATTAAACTATTATCTCTCATTAAAGGTGAAAACAATTTGATGGAAAATAGATTTAAATCTATTAATTTGAAAATACAATTTTTATAAACAAGATGATTGATGGGTTGTTCAATTTCATAATAGACTTATTCAATTTCATATTAGTTATTAATTTCATATGGTTGATAGGTTATTCAATTTTATAGATGAATTAAAACATTCCGTATAATTCGATATTGCATTACAGACGTACATTAATTTAGATTTAGGCTTTAGATGGATGATCTTATATTTTATTTGCGGTTCCTTTATTACATATTCTAGATTTTTAGATATTATTAATATATATTTAAAACATTAAATTTTTTGAAATCTTTTTTTAATTATTTTAATAGTTTTTAGATTTATAAATAATTTTTATTAACAAAGTATTTTGTAGTTCACAGCAATATATTTTGCTTTTCTTCGGCCTAATTACAACAAGGAGATAGATATAATAAAAGAGATATAAGGTCATATAAAAGTAGGCGACCAAAATATTTTTACTAATGACGTTTTAATTATAAATTAATTATTTACTTCTTTCCATACATCTAATTTCTAATTTCGATCCTGTTATGTTTTGTATATATATAAAAAATGTAAATTTAGATAAGTTGCATATTTACCACACAAAGTAATACATTATATTTTACATTTCAAAGGGGTCTGGAATGAAAAAATTATAATTATATCTTAACTTTCAGTAAAACTAATATTTGAGGAGATATAAAATCTTCAAAATTAGTTTTAAGGAAATCGTGTACTTAGTATTATATTTTCATTCTAATATAATATATAACAACTAAAGTCATACTTAATCCATGAAAATAGGAATAACATATATGACTCATATATATAAAATTAAAGTGGATTGAAGATTAGACAGTTTTTTAAGACATATATATAAAATATATATTAATGAAAATAATATAAAATATACACAATTATATCTTAAGTCTGTTTTATAACTTTTTAACTAAATGATTTATTATATTGTATTTTTCTTTAGATACTCGATGAATCATTTGATCTATTGTTTCTTCTTTGATCATTCTTTTAATTTCTTGGAAATCTAATAAAGCAAAGTTGATTCCTTCGATGTAATTAGAAGCAAGAGGAAGGACCCGAGTATATATATTTACGAAAAAACTATATAATTCCACAAATTCATTTTGCAGTTTTACTACTTAATAACTTCATCATTTTCTAATAAATATTAGGGCTATAATGTATTTAATAACTCTTAATGTCGATTACAAAGAGCCAGATGCATGTAAGTATTTCAGTGAAACATTATTCCATTAATGAAAATAAATAGATGTTACAAAGATCACGGGCATCGGATATAGAACATATATCATTTTATTAGTTGTAGCATCTCTAAAGTAAAATTATGGATATAAAATACATTAAACATAGTTTAATCCTGGAGCTATGCTGGGCGGACTTCGTCCAAAAGAGACAAAGTAAAATATGACAACCTTGAAAACATGACAAAATGCAGTAAGAGTAATCAGTGCAGCCTCTAGAGATTTACTCATGGCTTTGGGAGGTGAAAATTTACCCAACATCAAGGTTATTTGGAGCGAGATCGATTAAATAGAATATACCCACCATAGTAATACTAGGACATCTCTTTTCTTTGTGGTGGCTCTGGTGGAGCCATGTGATTAAGAAGGCGATTTTGTTAAGTACGTAAGTAAATTATCTCTGATGGTGACTTAGATCTAGAAACATGAGTGAGGTTGAAGAAGAGATAAATTCTTTCCTTAGAGATAACCATAAAATTTGAAGATGAGCCACATAAAATAGGGACCCACCATTAAATCTAATGGAGCGTCGATTATTCTTTTGGCTTTTTATTTATACTATAAGTTTCCCAAATAAATTATGCAATTATATAAATGTTTTGGATTACATCTATTTTAAATAAATTTTTAAATGAAACAAGACAAATTAACACATTAACTGGATTAAACTGTTATCTCATCTCATTCAAGGTGAAACAATTTGATATGGAAATGAATTTAAATCTATTAATTTGAAATATACAATTTTATATAAACCAAGATAGTTGATGGGTTATTTCAATTTCATAATAGACTTATTCAATTTCATATTAGAATTATTAGAATTTCCTTGATTTGATGGG
>CM038793.1:261256709-261295869 GCA_021764765.1 Vicia sativa | reverse complement strand
AATATTTTAATAGTTTTAGATTTATAGAAAATAATTTTTGTTAACAAAGTATTTTATGAGTTCACAACAATGTATTTTGCTTTTTCTTTTCGCTTGTGCAACAAGGAGATAGATATAAAAAGAATATAAAAGAGGTCATGTGTGAACTAATTAAAATATTTTATGCAATGACGCTTCATTATAAATTAATTATTTGTTATTTTCCATACATCTAATTTCTAATTTTCATCCTGTTATGTTTTGACACATATATTAAAAATATTAAATTTAGATAAGTTTATGTATATTTACCACACAAAAAAGTAATACATTATATTTTACATTTTCAAAAGAAAAGTAATGAAAAAGAATTATTAATTATATCTTAACTTTCCAGTAAAAACTAATGTTTCGGAGAATATAAAATCTTCAAAAATTACCGTTTAAGGAGAAATACAGTAATACTTAAACGTAATTAGAAATATTATTATTATTTCTATATTCTATATAATATATAATACTTCTAAAGTCATCATACTTAATCCATGAAGAATGGAATAAATATATTATCATGACTCATATATATAAAATTAAAGTGGTTGAATTAGACAATTTTTAAGACATGTATATAAAATATTAAATGAAAAATAATATAAAATATACACAATTAATATATCTGATCTTTATTTTATAACTTTTTTTAACTAAATGATTTGTTATATTGTGTTTTTTCTTTAGATACTCGATGAACCATTTCAGTCTATTGTTTCTTCTTTGATCATTCTTTAATTTCTTGGAAATCTAATAAGCAAAGTTCAGTTCATTGAGTCTATGATTAAAAAGAGGAAGGGACCTTAGTATATATTTATTTAAAGAAAACTACGTTAATTCACACAAATTTACGTTTGCAGTTTATTACTGTAAATAACTAACATCAATTTTCTAATAAATATTAGGAGGCCTATAATGTATTTAATAACTCTTAATCAGTGCAAAGAGCACTGATAACATTGGTATTTTTTACAGTAAACATTATTCCATTAATCGAAAAATAAATAGATATTACAAAGATCATTTAGGCGATATAGAACATATATCATTTATAGTTAGCAACATCTCTAAAAGTAAAAATTACATGAATATAAAATACATTAAACATAGTTTAATCACAAACTATGCTAGAGCGCGGACTTAAATCCAAAAAGACAAAAGTAAAATATAGACAACACTGAAACAACGCAGCAAAATATGATAGAGTAATCAACTGCAACCTCTAGAAGATTTATAACGGCTTTAGGAAGGGCGAAAAGTTGCCAACATCAAAGTTGTTGGAACAGAGACAGTAAATAGAATATACCCACCATAGTAATACTAGGACATCTCTTAGTGGTGGTTCCATGGAGGCCATGTTAATTAAGAAAGGAGATTTTGTTCGTCGTAGAAAATGAGTGTCTCTGATGAGTGACTTAGATCTATAGAAACATGAGAGTGAGGTTGAAAGAAAGAGATAAATTCTTTCATGAGGATAACCACCATAAAACTGAAAGATGAAAGCCACCAAAATGGAGCTACCACCATTAAATCTAATGGAATGTGTATTCTTTATGGTTTTTGATTTCTTCTTATAAGTTTCCCAAATAAATTATGCAATTATATAAATGTTTTTGATTACATCATATTTTAAAATAAATTTTAAATGAAACTCGAGACAAATTAACACATTAACTCGGATTAAACTATTATCTCATCTCATTCAAAATTGAAAACAATTTGATATGGAAAATAGATTTAAATCTATTAATTTGAAAATATACAATTTTATATAAACAAGATAGTTGATGGGTTGTTCAATTTCATATTAGACTTATTCAATTTCATATTAGAATTATTCAATTTCATATGGTTGATGGGTTATTCAATTTTATAGATGAATGAAAACATTCCATTAATTAAATGTTCTGTTGAACCGTTACCATTAATTTAGATTTCCGACTTTAGATATGGATGATCTTAGATTTTGTTGCAGTTCCTTTGTTACAATGTTCTAGATTTTAGATATTGACAATATATATTTAAAACATTAAGTAAATTTTAAAGAAATATTTTTTTAATTATTTTAATAGTTTTAAGATTTATAGAAAATAATTTTTGTTAACAAAGTATTTGTGGTTCACAACAATGTATTCTGCTTTTTCTTTTCATTTGCAACAAGGAGATAGATATAATAAAAAGAATATAAAAGAGGTCATGTAAAATGAACGACCAAAAATATTTTTTATGCAATGACGTTTCATTATAAATTAATTATTTGTTACTTTCCATACATCTAATTTCTAATTTTCAGTCCTGTTATGTTTTGACACATATATTAAAAAAATATTAAATTTAGATAAGTTTATGCATATTTACCACACAAAAAAGTAATACATTATATTTTACATTTTCAAAAGGGGGTGCGAATGAAAAAGAATTATTAATTATATCTTAACTTTCCAGTAAAAACTAATGTTTCGGAGAATATAAAAATCTTCAAAAATTACCGTTTAAGGAGAAATACAGTAATACTTAAACGTAATTAGAAATATTATTATTTTCATTCTCATATAATATATACGACTTCTAAAGTCATACTTAATCCATGAAGAATGGGGAATAACATATTATCATGACTCATATATATAAAATTAAAGTGGTTGAATTAGACAATTTTTAAGACATGTATATAAAATATATTAAATGAAAAATAATATAAAATATACACAATTAATATATCTGATCTTTATTTTATAACTTTTTTTAACTAAATGATTTGTTATATTGTGTTTTTTCTTTAGATACTCGATGAACCATTTCAGTCTATTGTTTCTTCTTTGATCATTCTTTAATTTCTTGGAAATCTAATAAGCAAAGTTCAGTTCATTGAGTGTATGATTAAACAAAAAGGAAGGGACCCGAGTATATATTTACGAAAGAAAACTACGTTAATTCACACAAATTTACGTTGCAGTTTATTACTGTAAATAACTAACATCAATTTTCTAATAAATATTAGGAGGCCTATAATGTATTTAATAACTCTTAATCAGTGCAAAGAGCACTGATAACATTGGTATTTTTTTACAGTAAACATTATTCCATTAATCGAAAAATAAATAGATATTACAAAGATCACGAGGCATCAGATATAGAACATATATCATTTATAGTTAGCAACATCTCTAAAAGTAAAAATTACATGAATATAAAATACATTAAACATAGTTTAATCACAAACTATGCTAGAGCGCGGACTTAAATCCAAAAAGACAAAAGTAAAATATAGACAACACTGAAACAACGCAGCAAAATATGATAGAGTAATCAACTGCAACCTCTAGAAGATTTATAACGGCTTTAGGAAGGGCGAAAAGTTGCCAACATCAAAGTTGTTGGAACAGATACAGTAAATAGAATATACCCACCATAGTAATATTAGGACATCTCTTCTTAGTGGTGGCTCTGGCGGAGGCCATGTGAATTAAGAAAGGCGATTTTGTTCGTCGTAGAAAATGAGTGTCTCTGATGAGTGACTTAGATCTATAGAAACATGAGCGTGAGGTTGAAAGAAAGAGATAAATTCTTTCATGAGGATAACCACCATAAAACTGAAAGATGAAAGCCACCATAGAAATGCGAGGCAACCACCATTAAATCTAATGGAATGTGCAGTATTCTTTTATGGCTTTTTTGATTTCTTCTTATAAGTTTCCCAAATAAATTATGCAATTATATAAATGTTTTTGGATTACATCATATTTTAAAATAAATTTTTAAATGAAACTCGAGACAAATTCACACATTAACTCGGATTAAACTATTATCTCATCTCATTCAAAATTGAAAACAATTTGATATGGAAAATAGATTTAAATCTATTAATTTGAAAATATACAATTTTATATAAACAAGATAGTTGATGGGTTGTTCAATTTCATATTAGACTTATTCAATTTCATATTAGAATTATTCAATTTCATATGGTTGATGGGTTATTCAATTTTATAGATGAATGAAAACATTCCATTAATTAAATGTTCTGTTGAACTGCTACTATTAATTTAGATTTCGACTTTAGATATGGATGATCTTAGATTTTGTTGCGTTCCTTTGTTACAATGTTCTAGATTTTAGATATTGACAATATATATTTAAAACATTAAGTAAATTTTTAAAGAAATATTTTTTAATTATTTTAATAGTTTTAAGATTTATAGAAAATAATTTTTGTTAACAAAGTATTTGTGAGTTCACAACAATGTATTTTGCTTTTTCTTTTCGCTAGTGCAACAAGGAGATAGATATAATAAAAGAATATAAAAGAGGTCATGTAAATGAACGACCAAAATATTTTTATGCAATGACGTTTCATTATAAATTAATTATTTGTTACTTTCCATACATCTAATTTCTAATTTTCATCCTGTTATGTTTTGACACATATATTAAAAATATTAAATTTAGATAAGTTTATGCATATTTACCACACAAAAAAGTAATACATTATATTTTACATTTTCAAAAGGTGAATGAAAAAGAATTATTAATTATATCTTAACTTTCAAAGAAAACTAATGTTTCGAGAATATAAAATCTTCAAAATTACCGCTTAAGGAGAAATACAAGAATACTTAAACGTAATTAGAAATATTATTATTTTCATTCTCATAATATATATGACTTCTAAAGTCATACTTAATCCATGAAGAATGGGGAATAATATATTATCATGACTCATATATATAAAATTAAAGTGGTTGAATTAGACAATTTTAAGACATGTATATAAAATATATTAAATGAAAAATAATATAAAATATACACAATTAATATATCTGATCTTTATTTTATAACTTTTTTTAACTAAATGATTTGTTATATTGTGTTTTTTCTTTAGATACTCGATGAACCATTTCAGTCTATTGTTTCTTCTTTGATCATTCTTTAATTTCTTGGAAATCTAATAAGCAAAGTTCAGTTCATTGAGTCTATGATTAAACAAAAAGGAAGGGACCTTATATATATTTACGAAAGAAAACTACGTTAATTCACACAAATTTACGTTGCGCTTTATTATCAGAATAACTAACATCAATTTTCTAATAAATATTAGAGGCCTATAATGTATTTATTAATCTTAATCAGTGCAAAGAGCACGGATAACATTGGTATTTTTTTACAGTAAACATTATTCCATTAATCCAAAAATAAATAGATATTACAAAGATCACGAGGCATCAGATATAAAACATATATCATTTATAGTTAGCAACATCTCTAAAAGTAAAAATTACATGAATATAAAATACATTAAACATAGTTTAATCACAAACTATGCTAGAGCGCGGACTTAAATCCAAAAAGACAAAAGTAAAATATAGACAACACTGAAACAACGCAGCAAAATATGATAGAGTAATCAACTGCAACCTCTAGAAGATTTATAACGGCTTTAGAAGAAGCGAAAAGTTGCCAACATCAAAGTTGTTGGAACAGATACAGAAATAGAATATACCCACCATAGTAATACTAGGACATCTCTTCTTAGTGGTGGCTCTGGCCGAGGCCATGTGAATTAAGAAAGGCGATTTTGTTCGTCGTAGAAAATGAGTGTCTCTGATGAGTGACTTAGATCTATAGAAACATGAGAGTGAGGTTGAAAGAAAGAGATAAATTCTTTCATGAGGATAACCACCATAAAACTGAAAGATGAAAGCCACCATAAAAATGGGAGGCGACCACCATTAAATCTAATGGAACGTGCAGATTCTTTATGGCTTTTTGATTTCTTCTTATAAGTTTCCCAAATAAATTATGCAATTATATAAATGTTTTTGATTACATCATATTTTAAAATAAATTTTAAATGAAACTCGAGACAAATTAACACATTAACTCGGATTAAACTATTATCTCATCTCATTCAAAATTGAAAACAATTTGATATGGAAAATAGATTTAAATCTATTAATTTGAAAATATACAATTTTATATAAACAAGATAGTTGATGGGTTGTTCAATTTCATATTAGACTTATTCAATTTCATATTAGAATTATTCAATTTCATATGGTTGATGGGTTATTCAATTTTATAGATGAATGAAAACATTCCATTAATTAAATGTTCTGTTGAACTGCTACTATTAATTTAGATTTCGACTTTTAGATATGGATGATCTTAGATTTTGTTGCGCCTTTTGTTACAATGTTCTAGATTTTAGATATTGACAATATATATTTAAAACATTAAGTAAATTTTAAAGAAATATTTTTAATTAGTTTTAAGATTTATAGAAAATAATTTTGTTAACAAAGTATTTGTGAGTTCACAACAATGTATTTTGCTTTTTCTTTTCGCTTGTGCAACAAGGAGATAGATATAATAAAAAGAATATAAAAGAGGTCATGTAAAAGGAACGACCAAAAATATTTTTTTATGCAATGACGTTTCATTATAAATTAATTATTTGTTACTTTCCATACATCTAATTTCTAATTTTCAGTCCTGTTATGTTTTGACACATATATTAAAAAAATATTAAATTTAGATAAGTTTATGCATATTTACCACACAAAAAAGTAATACATTATATTTTACATTTTCAAAAGGGGGTGCGAATGAAAAAAGAATTATTAATTATATCTTAACTTTCCAGTAAAAACTAATGTTTCGGAGAATATAAAAATCTTCAAAAATTACCGTTTAAGGAGAAATACAGTAATACTTAAACGTAATTAGAAATATTATTATTTTCATTCTCATATAATATATACGACTTCTAAAGTCATACTTAATCCATGAAGAATGGGGAATAACATATTATCATGACTCATATATATAAAATTAAAGTGGTTGAATTAGACAATTTTTAAGACATGTATATAAAATATATTAAATGAAAAATAATATAAAATATACACAATTAATATATCTGATCTTTATTTTATAACTTTTTTTAACTAAATGATTTGTTATATTGTGTTTTTTCTTTAGATACTCGATGAACCATTTCAGTCTATTGTTTCTTCTTTGATCATTCTTTAATTTCTTGGAAATCTAATAAGCAAAGTTCAGTTCATTGAGTCTATGATTAAACAAAAAGGAAGGGACCCGAGTATATATTTACGAAAGAAAACTACGTTAATTCACACAAATTTACGTTGCAGTTTATTACTGTAAATAACTAACATCAATTTTCTAATAAATATTAGCAGGCCTATAATGTATTTAATAACTCTTAATCAGTGCAAAGAGCACTGATAACATTGGTATTTTTTTACAGTAAACATTATTCCATTAATCGAAAAATAAATAGATATTACAAAGATCACGAGGCATCAGATATAGAACATATATCATTTATAGTTAGCAACATCTCTAAAAGTAAAAATTACATGAATATAAAATACATTAAACATAGTTTAATCACAAACTATGCTAGAGCGCGGACTTAAATCCAAAAAGACAAAAGTAAAATATAGACAACACTGAAACAACGCAGCAAAATATGATAGAGTAATCAACTGCAACCTCTAGAAGATTTATAACGGCTTTAGGAAGGGCGAAAAGTTGCCAACATCAAAGTTGTTGGAACAGATACAGTAAATAGAATATACCCACCATAGTAATATTAGGACATCTCTTCTTAGTGGTGGCTCTGGCGGAGGCCATGTGAATTAAGAAAGGCGATTTTGTTCGTCGTAGAAAATGAGTGTCTCTGATGAGTGACTTAGATCTATAGAAACATGAGAGTGAGGTTGAAAGAAAGCTTTCATGAGGATAACCACCATAAAACTGAAAGATGAAAGCCACCATAAAAATGGGAGGCGACCACCATTAAATCTAATGGAACGTGTAGTATTCTTTTATGGCTTTTTTGATTTCTTCTTATAAGTTTCCCAAATAAATTATGCAATTATATAAATGTTTTTGGATTACATCATATTTTAAAATAAATTTTTAAATGAAACTCGAGACAAATTAACACATTAACTCGGATTAAACTATTATCTCATCTCATTCAAAATTGAAAACAATTTGATATGGAAAATAGATTTAAATCTATTAATTTGAAAATATACAATTTTATATAAACAAGATAGTTGATGGGTTGTTCAATTTCATATTAGACTTATTCAATTTCATATTAGAATTATTCAATTTCATATGGTTGATGGGTTATTCAATTTTATAGATGAATGAAAACATTCCATTAATTAAATGTTCTGTTGAACTGCTACTATTAATTTAGATTTCATTTTAGATATGGATGATCTTAGATTTTGTTGCGCCTTTGTTACAATGTTCTAGATTTTAGATATTGACAATATATATTTAAAACATTAAGTAAATTTTAAAGAAATATTTTTAATTATTTTAATAGTTTTAAGATTTATAGAAAATAATTTTTGTTAACAAAGTATTTGTGAGTTCACAACAATGTATTTTGCTTTTTCTTTTCGCTAGTGCAACAAGGAGATAGATATAATAAAAAGAATATAAAAGAGGTCATGTAAATGAACGACCAAAAATATTTTTATGCAATGACGCTTCATTATAAATTAATTATTTGTTACTTTCCATACATCTAATTTCTAATTTTCACCTGTTATGTTTTGACACATATATTAAAAAATATTAAATTTAGATAAGTTTATGCATATTTACCACACAAAAAAGTAATACATTATATTTTACATTTTCAAAAGTAAAAGCGAATGAAAAAGAATTATTAATTATATCTTAACTTTCCAAGAAAACTAATGTTTGAGAATATAAAATCTTCAAAATTACCGCTTAAGGAGAAATACAGAATACTTAAACGTAATTAGAAATATTATTATTTTCATTCTCATATAATATATATGACTTCTAAAGTCATACTTAATCCATGAAGAATGGGAATAATATATTATCATGACTCATATATATAAAATTAAAGTGGTTGAATTAGACAATTTTAAGACATGTATATAAAATATATTAAATGAAAATAATATAAAATATACACAATTAATATATCCGATCTTTATTTTATAACTTTTTAACTAAATGATTTGTTATATTGTGTTTTTCTTTAGATACTGATGAACCATTTCACTATTGTTTCTTCTTTGATCATTCTTTAATTTCTTGGAAATCTAATAAGCAAAGTTCAGTTCATTGAGTCTATGATTAAACAAAAGGAAGGGACCCAGTATATATTTACGAAAGAAAACTACGTTAATTCACACAAATTTACGCTGCAGTTTATTATCAGAATAACTAACATCAATTTTCTAATAAATATTAGGAGGCCTATAATGTATTTAATATCCTTAATCAGAGCACGATAACATTGGTATTTTTTACAGAAACATTATTCCATTAATCGAAAATAAATAGATATTACAAAGATCACGAGGCATCGATATAGAACATATATCATTTATAGTTAGCAACATCTCTAAAAGTAAAATTACATGAATATAAAATACATTAAACATAGTTTAATCACAAACTATGCTAGAGCGGACTTAAATCCAAAAAGACAAAAGTAAAATATAGACAACATCAAACAACGCAAAGAAAATATGATAGAGTAATCAACCGCAACTCTAGAAGATTTATAACGGCTTTAGGAAGGGCGAAAAGTTGCCAACATCAAAGTTGTTGGAACAGATACAAATAGAATATACCCACCATAGTAATATTAGGACATCTCTTCTTAGTGGTGGCTCATGAGGCCATGTGAATTAAGAAAGGCGATTTTGTTCGTCAGAGAAAATGAGTGTCTCGATGAGTGACTTAGATCTATAGAAACATGAGAGTGAGGTTGAAAGAAAGAGATAAATTCTTTCATGAGGATAACCACCATAAACTGAAAGATGAAAGCCACCATAAAATGGGAGGCTACCACCATTAAATCTAATGGAACGTGCAGATTCTTTATGGCTTTTTGATTTCTTCTTATAAGTTTCCCAAATAAATTATGCAATTATATAAATGTTTTTGGATTACATCATATTTTAAAATAAATTTTTAAATGAAACTCGAGACAAATTAACACATTAACTCGGATTAAACTATTATCTCATCTCATTCAAAATTGAAAACAATTTGATATGGAAAATAGATTTAAATCTATTAATTTGAAAATATACAATTTTATATAAACAAGATAGTTGATGGGTTGTTCAATTTCATATTAGACTTATTCAATTTCATATTAGAATTATTCAATTTCATATGGTTGATGGGTTATTCAATTTTATAGATGAATGAAAACATTCCATTAATTAAATGTTCTGTTGAACTGCTACTATTAATTTAGATTTCACTTTAGATATGGATGATCTTAGATTTTGTTGCGCCTTTGTTACAATGTTCTAGATTTTAGATATTGACAATATATATTTAAAACATTAAGTAAATTTTTAAAGAAATATTTTTAATTATTTTAATAGTTTTAAGATTTATAGAAAATAATTTTGTTAACAAAGTATTTGTGAGTTCACAACAATGTATTTTGCTTTTTCTTTTCGCTGTGCAACAAGGAGATAGATATAATAAAAAGAATATAAAAGAGGTCATGTAAATGAACGACCAAAAATATTTTTATGCAATGACGCTTCATTATAAATTAATTATTTGTTACTTTCCATACATCTAATTTCTAATTTTCATCCTTATGTTTTGACACATATATTAAAAAATATTAAATTTAGATAAGTTTATGCATATTTACCACACAAAAAAAGTAATACATTATATTTTACATTTTCAAAAGGTGCGAATGAAAAAGAATTATTAATTATATCTTAACTTTCCAGAAAAACTAATGTTTCGAGAATATAAAATCTTCAAAATTACCGCTTAAGGAGAAATACAAGAATACTTAAACGTAATTAGAAATATTATTATTTTCATTCTCATATAATATATACGACTTCTAAAGTCATACTTAATCCATGAAGAATGGGAATAACATATTATCATGACTCATATATATAAAATTAAAGTGGTTGAATTAGACAATTTTAAGACATGTATATAAAATATATTAAATGAAAAATAATATAAAATATACACAATTAATATATCCGATCTTTATTTTATAACTTTTTAACTAAATGATTTGTTATATTGTGTTTTTCTTTAGATACTGATGAACCATTTCACTATTGTTTCTTCTTTGATCATTCTTTAATTTCTTGGAAATCTAATAAGCAAAGTTCACCATCGAGTCTATGATTAAACAAAGAGGAAGGGACCCGAGTATATATTTATTTAAAGAAAACTACGTTAATTCACACAAATTTATTGCGCTTTATTATTAAATAACTAACATCAATTTTCTAATAAATATTAGGAGGCCTATAATGTATTTAATAACTCTTAATCAAAAAGAGCATCGATAACATTGGTATTTTTTACAAAGAACATTATTCCATTAATCGAAAAATAAATAGATATTACAAAGATCACGAGGCATCAGATATAGAACATATATCATTTATAGTTAGCAACATCTCTAAAAGTAAAAATTACATGAATATAAAATACATTAAACATAGTTTAATCACAAACTATGCTAGAGCGGACTTAAATCCAAAAAGACAAAAGTAAAATATAGACAACACTGAAACAACGCAGCAAAATATGATAGAGTAATCAACTGCAACCTCTAGAAGATTTATAACGGCTTTAGGAAGGGCGAAAAGTTGCCAACATCAAAGTTGTTGGAACAGATACAGTAAATAGAATATACCCACCATAGTAATACTAGGACATCTCTTCTTAGTGGTGGTTCATGAGGCCATGTGAATTAAGAAAGGCGATTTTGTTCGTCGTAGAAAATGAGTGTCTCTGATGAGTGACTTAGATCTATAGAAACATGAGAGTGAGGTTGAAAGAAAGAGATAAATTCTTTCATGAGGATAACCACCATAAAAAAAGATGAAAGCCACCATAAAATGGGAGGCTACCACCATTAAATCTAATGGAATGCAGATTCTTTTATGGCTTTTTGATTTCTTCTTATAAGTTTCCCAAATAAATTATGCAATTATATAAATGTTTTGGATTACATCATATTTTAAAATAAATTTTAAATGAAACTCGAGACAAATTAACACATTAACTCTGATTAAACTATTATCTCATCTCATTCAAAATTGAAAACAATTTGATATGGAAAATAGATTTAAATCTATTAATTTGAAAATATACAATTTTATATAAACAAGATAGTTGATGGGTTGTTCAATTTCATATTAGACTTATTCAATTTCATATTAGAATTATTCAATTTCATATGGTTGATGGGTTATTCAATTTTATAGATGAATGAAAACATTCCATTAATTAAATGTTCTGTTGAACCGTTACCATTAATTTAGATTTCCGACTTTAGATATGGATGATCTTAGATTTTGTTGCAGTGCCTTTGTTACAATGTTCTAGCTTTTAGATATTGACAATATATATTTAAAACATTAAGTAAATTTGTAAAGAAATATTTTTTTAATTATTTTAATAGTTTTAAGATTTATAGAAAATAATTTTTGTTAACAAAGTATTTATGAGTTCACAACAATGTATTTTGCTTTTTCTTTTCGCTTGTGCAACAAGGAGATAGATATAATAAAAAGAATATAAAAGAGGTCATGTAAAAGGAACGACCAAAAATATTTTTTATGCAATGACGTTTCATTATAAATTAATTATTTGTTATTTTCCATACATCTAATTTCTAATTTTCAGTCCTGTTATGTTTTGACACATATATTAAAAAAATATTAAATTTAGATAAGTTTATGCATATTTACCACACAAAAAAAGTAATACATTATATTTTACATTTTCAAAAGGGAAATGAAAAAGAATTATTAATTATATCTTAACTTTCCAAGAAAACTAATGTTTCGAGAATATAAAATCTTCAAAATTACCGCTTAAGGAGAAATACAGAATACTTAAACGTAATTAGAAATATTATTATTTTCATTCTCATATAATATATACGACTAAAGTCATACTTAATCCATGAAGAATGGGGAATAATATATTATCATGACTCATATATATAAAATTAAAGTGGTTGAATTAGACAATTTTAAGACATGTATATAAAATATATTAAATGAAAAATAATATAAAATATACACAATTAATATATCCGATCTTTATTTTATAACTTTTTAACTAAATGATTTGTTATATTGTGTTTTTCTTTAGATACTGATGAACCATTTCACTATTGTTTCTTCTTTGATCATTCTTTAATTTCTTGGAAATCTAATAAGCAAAGTTCAGTTCATTGAGTCTATGATTAAACAAAGAGGAAGGGACCTTAGTATATATTTATTTAAAGAAAACTACGTTAATTCACACAAATTTAGGTTGCTTTATTATCAGAATAACTAACATCAATTTTCTAATAAATATTAGGAGGCCTATAATGTATTTAATAACTTTAATCAGCAAAGAGCACTCGATAACATTGGTATTTTTTACAAAAACATTATTCCATTAATCGAAAAATAAATAGATATTACAAAGATCACGAGGCATCGATATAGAACATATATCATTTATAGTTAGCAACATCTCTAAAAGTAAAAATTACATGAATATAAAATATTAAACATAGTTTAATCACAAACTATGCTAGAGCGCGACTTAAATCCAAAAAGACAAAAGTAAAATATAGACAACATCAAACAACGCAGCAAAATATGATAGAGTAATCAACTGCAACCTCTAGAAGATTTATAACGGCTTTAGGAAGGGCGAAAAGTTGCCAACATCAAAGTTGTTGGAACAGATACAGTAAATAGAATATACCCACCATAGTAATACTAGGACATCTCTTCTTAGTGGTGGCTCATGAGGCCATGTGAATTAAGAAAGGCGATTTTGTTCGTCGTAGAAAATGAGTGTCTCTGATGAGTGACTTAGATCTATAGAAACATGAGAGTGAGGTTGAAAGAAAGAGATAAATTCTTTCATGAGGATAACCACCATAAAACTGAAAGATGAAAGCCACCATAAAAATGGGAGGCAACCACCATTAAATCTAATGGAATGTAAGATTCTTTTATGGCTTTTTGATTTCTTCTTATAAGTTTCCCAAATAAATTATGCAATTATATAAATGTTTTGGATTACATCATATTTTAAAATAAATTTTTAAATGAAACTCGAGACAAATTAACACATTAACTCTGGATTAAACTATTATCTCATCTCATTCAAAATTGAAAACAATTTGATATGGAAAATAGATTTAAATCTATTAATTTGAAAATATACAATTTTATATAAACAAGATAGTTGATGGGTTGTTCAATTTCATATTAGACTTATTCAATTTCATATTAGAATTATTCAATTTCATATGGTTGATGGGTTATTCAATTTTATAGATGAATGAAAACATTCCATTAATTAAATGTTCTGTTGAACTGCTACTATTAATTTAGATTTCACTTTAGATATGGATGATCTTAGATTTTGTTGCGCCTTTGTTACAATGTTCTAGATTTTAGATATTGACAATATATATTTAAAACATTAAGTAAATTTTAAAGAAATATTTTTTAATTATTTTAATAGTTTTAAGATTTATAGAAAATAATTTTGTTAACAAAGTATTTGTGAGTTCACAACAATGTATTTTGCTTTTTCTTTTCGCTTGTGCAACAAGGAGATAGATATAATAAAAAGAATATAAAAGAGGTCATGTAAATGAACGACCAAAAATATTTTTATGCAATGACGTTTCATTATAAATTAATTATTTGTTACTTTCCATACATCTAATTTCTAATTTTCATCTGTTATGTTTTGACACATATATTAAAAAATATTAAATTTAGATAAGTTTATGCATATTTACCACACAAAAAAAGTAATACATTATATTTTACATTTTCAAAAGGGTGCGAATGAAAAAGAATTATTAATTATATCTTAACTTTCCAAAAAACTAATGTTTCGAGAATATAAAATCTTCAAAATTACCGCTTAAGGAGAAATACAAGAATACTTAAACGTAATTAGAAATATTATTATTTTCATTCTATATATATATATATACGACTTCTAAAGTCATACTTAATCCATGAAGAATGGGAATAACATATTATCATGACTCATATATATAAAATTAAAGTGGTTGAATTAGACAATTTTAAGACATGTATATAAAATATATTAAATGAAAATAATATAAAATATACACAATTAATATATCCGATCTTTATTTTATAACTTTTTAACTAAATGATTTGTTATATTGTGTTTTTCTTTAGATACTGATGAACCATTTCACTATTGTTTCTTCTTTGATCATTCTTTAATTTCTTGAAATCTAATAAGCAAAGTTCAGTTCATTGAGTCTATGATTAAACAAAGAGGAAGGGACCCGAGTATATATTTACGAAAGAAAACTACGTTAATTCACACAAATTTACGTTGCATTTATTATCAGAATAACTAACATCAATTTTCTAATAAATATTAGGAGGCCTATAATGTATTTAATATTTAATCAAGCAAAGAGCACGATAACATTGGTATTTTTTACAAAAACATTATTCCATTAATCGAAAATAAATAGATATTACAAAGATCACGAGGCATCGATATAGAACATATATCATTTATAGTTAGCAACATCTCTAAAAGTAAAAATTACATGAATATAAAATACATTAAACATAGTTTAATCACAAACTATGCTAGAGCGGACTTAAATCCAAAAAGACAAAAGTAAAATATAGACAACATCAAACAACGCAGAAAATATGATAGAGTAATCAATCGCAACCTCTAGAAGATTTATAACGGCTTTAGAAGGGCGAAAAGTTGCCAACATCAAAGTTGTTGGAACAGATAAGAATAGAATATACCCACCATAGTAATACTAGGACATCTCTTCTTAGTGGTGGCTCAATGAGGCCATGTGAATTAAGAAAGGCGATTTTGTTCGTCAGAGAAATGAGTGTCTCGATGAGTGACTTAGATCTATAGAAACATGAGAGTGAGGTTGAAAGAAAGAGATAAATTCTTTCATGAGGATAACCACCATAAAACTGAAGATGAAAGCCACCATAAAATGGGAGGCGACCACCATTAAATCTAATGGAATGTGCAAGATTCTTTTATGGCTTTTTGATTTCTTCTTATAAGTTTCCCAAATAAATTATGCAATTATATAAATGTTTTTGATTACATCATATTTTAAAATAAATTTTAAATGAAACTCGAGACAAATTAACACATTAACTCGGATTAAACTATTATCTCATCTCATTCAAAATTGAAAACAATTTGATATGGAAAATAGATTTAAATCTATTAATTTGAAAATATACAATTTTATATAAACAAGATAGTTGATGGGTTGTTCAATTTCATATTAGACTTATTCAATTTCATATTAGGTTGATGGGTTATTCAATTTTATAGATGAATGAAAACATTCCATTAATTAAATGTTCTGTTGAACTGCTACATTAATTTAGATTTCGATTTTAGATATGGATGATCTTAGATTTTGTTGCGTTCCTTTGTTACAATGTTCTAGATTTTAGATATTGACAATATATATTTAAAACATTAAGTAAATTTTAAAGAAATATTTTTAATTATTTTAATAGTTTTAAGATTTATAGAAAATAATTTTGTTAACAAAGTATTTGTGAGTTCACAACAATGTATTTTGCTTTTTCTTTTCGCTAGTGCAACAAGGAGATAGATATAATAAAAAGAATATAAAAGAGGTCATGTAATGAACGACTAAAAATATTTTTTATGCAATGACGTTTCATTATAAATTAATTATTTGTTACTTTCATACATCTAATTTCTAATTTTCATCCGTATGTTTTGACACATATATTAAAAAATATTAAATTTAGATAAGTTTATGCATATTTACCACACAAAAAAGTAATACATTATATTTTACATTTTCAAAAGGGGGTGCTAATGAAAAAGAATTATTAATTATATCTTAACTTTCCAGTAAAAACTAATGTTTCGGAGAATATAAAAATCTTCAAAAATTACCGTTTAAGGAGAAATACAGTAATACTTAAACGTAATTAGAAATATTATTATTTTCATTCTCATATAATATATACGACTTCTAAAGTCATACTTAATCCATGAAGAATGGGGAATAACATATTATCATGACTCATATATATAAAATTAAAGTGGTTGAATTAGACAATTTTTAAGACATGTATATAAAATATGTTAAATGAAAAATAATATAAAATATACACAATTAATATTCTGATCTTTATCTTATAACTTTTTTTAACTAAATGATTTGTTATATTGTGCTTTTTCTTTAGATACTCGATGAACCATTTCAGTCTATTGTTTCTTCTTTGATCCTTCTTTAATTTCTTGGAAATCTAATAAGCAAAGTTCAGTTCATTGAGTCTATGATTAAACAAAAAGGAAGGGACCCGAGTATATATTTACGAAAGAAAACTACGTTAATTCACACAAATTTACGTTGCAGTTTATTACTGTAAATAACTAACATCAATTTTCTAATAAATATTAGCAGGCCTATAATGTATTTAATAACTCTTAATCAGTGCAAAGAGCACTGATAACATTGGTATTTTTTTACAGTAAACATTATTCCATTAATCGAAAAATAAATAGATATTACAAAGATCACGAGGCATCAGATATAGAACATATATCATTTATAGTTAGCAAGATCTCTAAAAGTAAAAATTACATGAATATAAAATACATTAAACATAGTTTAATCACAAACTATGCTAGAGCGCGGACTTAAATCCAAAAAGACAAAAGTAAAATATAGACAACACTGAAACAACGCAGCAAAATATGATAGAGTAATCAACTGCAACCTCTAGAAGATTTATAACGGCTTTAGGAAGGGCGAAAAGTTGCCAACATCAAAGTTGTTGGAACAGATACAGTAAATAGAATATACCCACCATAGTTATATTAGGACATCTCTTCTTAGTGGTGGCTCTGGCGGAGGCCATGTGAATTAAGAAAGGCGATTTTGTTCGTCGTAGAAAATGAGTGTCTCTGATGAGTGACTTAGATCTATAGAAACATGAGCGTGAGGTTGAAAGAAAGAGATAAATTCTTTCATGAGGATAACCACCATAAAACTGAAAGATGAAAGCCACCATAGAAATGCGAGGCAACCACCATTAAATCTAATGGAATGTGCAGTATTCTTTTATGGCTTTTTTGATTTCTTCTTATAAGTTTCCCAAATAAATTATGCAATTATATAAATGTTTTTGGATTACATCATATTTTAAAATAAATTTTTAAATGAAACTCGAGACAAATTCACACATTAACTCGGATTAAACTATTATCTCATCTCATTCAAAATTGAAAACAATTTGATATGGAAAATAGATTTAAATCTATTAATTTGAAAATATACAATTTTATATAAACAAGATAGTTGATGGGTTGTTCAATTTCATATTAGACTTATTCAATTTCATATTAGAATTATTCAATTTCATATGGTTGATGGGTTATTCAATTTTATAGATGAATGAAAACATTCCATTAATTAAATGTTCTGTTGAACCGTTACCATTAATTTAGATTTCATTTAGATATGGATGATCTTAGATTTTGTTGCGCCTTTGTTACAATGTTCTAGATTTTAGATATTGACAATATATATTTAAAACATTAAGTAAATTTTAAAGAAATATTTTTTAATTATTTTAATAGTTTTAAGATTTATAGAAAATAATTTTGTTAACAAAGTATTTGTGAGTTCACAACAATGTATTTTGCTTTTTCTTTTCGCTAGTGCAACAAGGAGATAGATATAATAAAAGAATATAAAAGAGGTCATGTAAAATGAACGACCAAAAATATTTTTATGCAATGACGCTTCATTATAAATTAATTATTTGTTACTTTCCATACATCTAATTTCTAATTTTCACCTGTTATGTTTTGACACATATATTAAAAAATATTAAATTTAGATAAGTTTATGCATATTTACCACACAAAAAAGTAATACATTATATTTTACATTTTCAAAAGGGAATGAAAAAGAATTATTAATTATATCTTAACTTTCCAAGAAAACTAATGTTTCGAGAATATAAAATCTTCAAAATTACCGCTTAAGGAGAAATACAAGAATACTTAAACGTAATTAGAAATATTATTATTTTCATTCTCATATAATATATACGACTTCTAAAGTCATACTTAATCCATGAAGAATGGGGAATAATATATTATCATGACTCATATATATAAAATTAAAGTGGTTGAATTAGACAATTTTTAAGACATGTATATAAAATATATTAAATGAAAATAATATAAAATATACACAATTAATATATCCGATCTTTATTTTATAACTTTTTTAACTAAATGATTTGTTATATTGTGTTTTTCTTTAGATACTGATGAACCATTTCACTATTGTTTCTTCTTTGATCATTCTTTAATTTCTTGGAAATCTAATAAGCAAAGTTCAGTTCATTGAGTCTATGATTAAACAAAGAGGAAGGGACCCAGTATATATTTATTTAAAGAAAACTACGTTAATTCACACAAATTTACGTTGCTTTATTACAGAAATAACTAACATCAATTTTCTAATAAATATTAGCAGGCCTATAATGTATTTATTTCTTAATCAAAAGAGCACGATAACATTGGTATTTTTTACAAGAAACATTATTCCATTAATCGAAAAATAAATAGATATTACAAAGATCACGAGGCATCGATATAGAACATATATCATTTATAGTTAGCAACATCTCTAAAAGTAAAAATTACATGAATATAAATACATTAAACATAGTTTAATCACAAACTATGCTAGAGCGGACTTAAATCCAAAAAGACAAAAGTAAAATATAGACAACATCAAACAACGCAGCAAAATATGATAGAGTAATCAATCGCAACCTCTAGAAGATTTATAACGGCTTTAGGAAGGGCGAAAAGTTGCCAACATCAAAGTTGTTGGAACAGATACAGAAATAGAATATACCCACCATAGTAATACTAGGACATCTCTTCTTAGTGGTGGCCATGGAGGCCATGTGAATTAAGAAAGGCGATTTTGTTCGTCAGAGAAAATGAGTGTCTCTCGATGAGTGACTTAGATCTATAGAAACATGAGAGTGAGGTTGAAAGAAAGAGATAAATTCTTTCATGAGGATAACCACCATAAACTGAAAGATGAAAGCCACCATAAAATGGGAGGCTACCACCATTAAATCTAATGGAACGTGAGATTCTTTTATGGCTTTTTGATTTCTTCTTATAAGTTTCCCAAATAAATTATGCAATTATATAAATGTTTTTGATTACATCATATTTTAAAATAAATTTTAAATGAAACTCGAGACAAATTAACACATTAACTCGATTAAACTATTATCTCATCTCATTCAAAATTGAAAACAATTTGATATGGAAAATAGATTTAAATCTATTAATTTGAAAATATACAATTTTATATAAACAAGATAGTTGATGGGTTGTTCAATTTCATATTAGACTTATTCAATTTCATATTAGAATTATTCAATTTCATATGGTTGATGGGTTATTCAATTTTATAGATGAATGAAAACATTCCATTAATTAAATGTTCTGTTGAACTGCTACATTAATTTAGATTTCGACTTTAGATATGGATGATCTTAGATTTTGTTGCGCCTTTGTTACAATGTTCTAGATTTTAGATATTGACAATATATATTTAAAACATTAAGTAAATTTTAAAGAAATATTTTTTAATTATTTTAATAGTTTTAAGATTTATAGAAAATAATTTTTGTTAACAAAGTATTTGTGAGTTCACAACAATGTATTTTGCTTTTTCTTTTCGCTTGTGCAACAAGGAGATAGATATAATAAAAAGAATATAAAAGAGGTCATGTAAAATGAACGACCAAAAATATTTTTTATGCAATGACGTTTCATTATAAATTAATTATTTGTTACTTTCCATACATCTAATTTCTAATTTTCAGTCCTGTTATGTTTTGACACATATATTAAAAAAATATTAAATTTAGATAAGTTTATGCATATTTACCACACAAAAAAAAGTAATACATTATATTTTACATTTTCAAAAGGGGGTGCGAATGAAAAAAGAATTATTAATTATATCTTAACTTTCCAGTAAAAACTAATGTTTCGGAGAATATAAAAATCTTCAAAAATTACCGTTTAAGGAGAAATACAGTAATACTTAAACGTAATTAGAAATATTATTATTTTCATTCTCATATAATATATACGACTTCTAAAGTCATACTTAATCCATGAAGAATGGGAATAACATATTATCATGACTCATATATATAAAATTAAAGTGGTTGAATTAGACAATTTTAAGACATGTATATAAAATATATTAAATGAAAATAATATAAAATATACACAATTAATATATCCGATCTTTATTTTATAACTTTTTTAACTAAATGATTTGTTATATTGTGTTTTTTTTAGATACTGATGAACCATTTCAGTCTATTGTTTCTTCTTTGATCATTCTTTAATTTCTTGGAAATCTAATAAGCAAAGTTCAGTTCATTGAGTCTATGATTAAACAAAGAGGAAGGGACCCGAGTATATATTTACGAAAGAAAACTACGTTAATTCACACAAATTTACGTTGTATTATTATCAAATAACTAACATCAATTTTCTAATAAATATTAGCAGGCCTATAATGTATTTAATAACTTTAATCAGTAAAGAGCATCGATAACATTGGTATTTTTTACAAGAAACATTATTCCATTAATCAAAAATAAATAGATATTACAAAGATCACGAGGCATCAGATATAGAACATATATCATTTATAGTTAGCAACATCTCTAAAAGTAAAAATTACATGAATATAAAATACATTAAACATAGTTTAATCACAAACTATGCTAGAGCGCGGACTTAAATCCAAAAAGACAAAAGTAAAATATAGACAACATCAAACAACGCAGAAAATATGATAGAGTAATCAATCGCAACCTCTAGAAGATTTATAACGGCTTTAGGAAGGGCGAAAAGTTGCCAACATCAAAGTTGTTGGAACAGATAAGAAATAGAATATACCCACCATAGTAATACTAGGACATCTCTTCTTAGTGGTGGTTCATGGAGGCCATGTGAATTAAGAAAGGCGATTTTGTTCGTCGTAGAAAATGAGTGTCTCTGATGAGTGACTTAGATCTATAGAAACATGAGAGTGAGGTTGAAAGAAAGAGATAAATTCTTTCATGAGGATAACCACCATAAAACTGAAAGATGAAAGCCACCATAAAATGGGAGGCGTACCACCATTAAATCTAATGGAACGTGCAGTATTCTTTTATGGCTTTTTTGATTTCTTCTTATAAGTTTCCCAAATAAATTATGCAATTATATAAATGTTTTTGGATTACATCATATTTTAAAATAAATTTTTAAATGAAACTCGAGACAAATTCACACATTAACTGGATTAAACTATTATCTCATCTCATTCAAAATTGAAAACAATTTGATATGGAAAATAGATTTAAATCTATTAATTTGAAAATATACAATTTTATATAAACAAGATAGTTGATGGGTTGTTCAATTTCATATTAGACTTATTCAATTTCATATTAGAATTATTCAATTTCATATGGTTGATGGGTTATTCAATTTTATAGATGAATGAAAATATTCCATTAATTAAATGTTCTGTTGAACCGTTAGCATTAATTTAGATTTCCGACTTTAGATATGGATGATCTTAGATTTTGTTGCAGTTGCTTTGTTACAATGTTCTAGCTTTTAGATATTGACAATATATATTTAAAACATTAAGTAAATTTGTAAAGAAATATTTTAATAGTTTTAAGATTTATAGAAAATAATTTTTGTTAACAAAGTATTTATGAGTTCACAACAATGTATTTTGCTTTTTCTTTTCGCTTGTGCAACAAGGAGATAGATATAATAAAAAGAATATAAAAGAGGTCATGTAAAAGGAACGACCAAAAATATTTTTTATGCAATGACGTTTCATTATAAATTAATTATTTGTTATTTTCCATACATCTAATTTCTAATTTTCAGTCCTGTTATGTTTTGACACATATATTAAAAAAATATTAAATTTAGATAAGTTTATGCATATTTACCACACAAAAAAAGTAATACATTATATTTTACATTTTCAAAAGGGGGTGCGAATGAAAAAAGAATTATTAATTATATCTTAACTTTCCAGTAAAAACTAATGTTTCGGAGAATATAAAAATCTTCAAAAATTACCGTTTAAGGAGAAATACAGTAATACTTAAACGTAATTAGAAATATTATTATTTTCATTCTCATATAATATATACGACTTCTAAAGTCATACTTAATCCATGAAGAATGGGGAATAACATATTATCATGACTCATATATATAAAATTAAAGTGGTTGAATTAGACAATTTTTAAGACATGTATATAAAATATATTAAATGAAAAATAATATAAAATATACACAATTAATATATCTGATCTTTATTTTATAACTTTTTTTAACTAAATGATTTGTTATATTGTGTTTTTTCTTTAGATACTCGATGAACCATTTCAGTCTATTGTTTCTTCTTTGATCATTCTTTAATTTCTTGGAAATCTAATAAGCAAAGTTCAGTTCATTGAGTCTATGATTAAACAAAAAGGAAGGGACCCGAGTATATATTTACGAAAGAAAACTACGTTAATTCACACAAATTTACGTTGCAGTTTATTACTGTAAATAACTAACATCAATTTTCTAATAAATATTAGGAGGCCTATAATGTATTTAATAACTCTTAATCAGTGCAAAGAGCACTGATAACATTGGTATTTTTTTACAGTAAACATTATTCCATTAATCGAAAAATAAATAGATATTACAAAGATCACGAGGCATCAGATATAGAACATATATCATTTATAGTTAGCAACATCTCTAAAAGTAAAAATTACATGAATATAAAATACATTAAACATAGTTTAATCACAAACTATGCTAGAGCGCGGACTTAAATCCAAAAAGACAAAAGTAAAATATAGACAACACTGAAACAACGCAGCAAAATATGATAGAGTAATCAACTGCAACCTCTAGAAGATTTATAACGGCTTTAGGAAGGGCGAAAAGTTGCCAACATCAAAGTTGTTGGAACAGATACAGTAAATAGAATATACCCACCATAGTTATATTAGGACATCTCTTCTTAGTGGTGGCTCTGGCGGAGGCCATGTGAATTAAGAAAGGCGATTTTGTTCGTCGTAGAAAATGAGTGTCTCTGATGAGTGACTTAGATCTATAGAAACATGAGAGTGAGGTTGAAAGAAAGAGATAAATTCTTTCATGAGGATAACCACCATAAAACTGAAAGATGAAAGCCACCATAAAAATGGGAGGCGACAACCATTAAATCTAATGGAACGTGCAATATTCTTTTATGGCTTTTTTGATTTCTTCTTATAAGTTTCCCAAATAAATTATGCAATTATATAAATGTTTTTGGATTACATCATATTTTAAAATAAATTTTTAAATGAAACTCGAGACAAATTCACACATTAACTCGGATTAAACTATCATCTCATCTCATTCAAAATTGAAAACAATTTGATATGGAAAATAGATTTAAATCGATTAATTTGAAAATATACAAATTTATATAAACAAGATAGTTGATGGGTTGTTCAATTTCATATTAGACTTATTCAATTTCATATTAGAATTATTCAATTTCATATGGTTGATGGGTTATTCAATTTTATAGATGAATGAAAACATTCCATTAATTAAATGTTCTGTTGAACTGCTACTATTAATTTAGATTTCACTTTAGATATGGATGATCTTAGATTTTGTTGCGCCTTTGTTACAATGTTCTAGATTTTAGATATTGACAATATATATTTAAAACATTAAGTAAATTTTTAAAGAAATATTTTTAATTATTTTAATAGTTTTAAGATTTATAGAAAATAATTTTGTTAACAAAGTATTTGTGAGTTCACAACAATGTATTTTGCTTTTTCTTTTCGCTTGTGCAACAAGGAGATAGATATAATAAAAGAATATAAAAGAGGTCATGTAAATGAACGACCAAAATATTTTTATGCAATGACGTTTCATTATAAATTAATTATTTGTTACTTTCCATACATCTAATTTCTAATTTTCATCCCTATGTTTTGACACATATATTAAAAAATATTAAATTTAGATAAGTTTATGCATATTTACCACACAAAAAAAGTAATACATTATATTTTACATTTTCAAAAGGAATGAAAAAGAATTATTAATTATATCTTAACTTTCCAGAAAAACTAATGTTTCGAGAATATAAAATCTTCAAAATTACCGCTTAAGGAGAAATACAGAATACTTAAACGTAATTAGAAATATTATTATTTTCATTCTCATATAATATATACGACTTCTAAAGTCATACTTAATCCATGAAGAATGGGGAATAACATATTATCATGACTCATATATAAAATTAAAGTGGTTGAATTAGACAATTTTAAGACATGTATATAAAATATATTAAATGAAAATAATATAAAATATACACAATTAATATATCCGATCTTTATTTTATAACTTTTTAACTAAATGATTTGTTATATTGTGTTTTTCTTTAGATACTGATGAACCATTTCACTATTGTTTCTTCTTTGATCATTCTTTAATTTCTTGAAATCTAATAAGCAAAGTTCAGTTCATTGAGTCTATGATTAAACAAAGAGGAAGGGACCTTAGTATATATTTACGAAAGAAAACTACGTTAATTCACACAAATTTAGCTTTATTACAAAATAACTAACATCAATTTTCTAATAAATATTAGCAGGCCTATAATGTATTTAATAATCTTAATCAGGCAAAGAGCACTGATAACATTGGTATTTTTTTACAGTAAACATTATTCCATTAATCGAAAAATAAATAGATATTACAAAGATCACGAGGCATCAGATATAGAACATATATCATTTATAGTTAGCAACATCTCTAAAAGTAAAAATTACATGAATATAAAATACATTAAACATAGTTTAATCACAAACTATGCTAGAGCGCGGACTTAAATCCAAAAAGACAAAAGTAAAATATAGACAACACTGAAACAACGCAGCAAAATATGATAGAGTAATCAACTGCAACCTCTAGAAGATTTATAACGGCTTTAGAAGGGAAAAAGTTGCCAACATCAAAGTTGTTGGAACAGATACAAGAAATAGAATATACCCACCATAGTAATACTAGGACATCTCTTCTTAGTGGTGGTTCATGGAGGCCATGTGAATTAAGAAAGGCGATTTTGTTCGTCGTAGAAAATGAGTGTCTCTGATGAGTGACTTAGATCTATAGAAACATGAGAGTGAGGTTGAAAGAAAGAGATAAATTCTTTCATGAGGATAACCACCATAAAACTGAAAGATGAAAGCCACCATAAAAATGGGAGGCGACCACCATTAAATCTAATGGAACGTGCAATATTCTTTTATGGCTTTTTTGATTTCTTCTTATAAGTTTCCCAAATAAATTATGCAATTATATAAATGTTTTTGGATTACATCATATTTTAAAATAAATTTTTAAATGAAACTCGAGACAAATTAACACATTAACTCGGATTAAACTATAATCTCATCTCATTAAAAATTGAAAACAATTTGATATGGAAAATAGATTAAAATCTATTAATTTGAAAATATACAATTTTATATAAACAAGATAGTTGATGGGTTGTTCGATTTCATATTAGACTTATTCAATTTCATATTAGAATTATTCAATTTCATATGGTTGATGGGTTATTCAATTTTATAGATGAATGAAAACATTCCATTAATTAAATGTTCTGTTGAACCATTACCATTAATTTAGATTTCGATTTTAGATATGGATGATCTTAGATTTTGTTGCGCCTTTGTTACAATGTTCTAGATTTTAGATATTGACAATATATATTTAAAACATTAAGTAAATTTTTAAAGAAATATTTTTTTAATTATTTTAATAGTTTTAAGATTTATAGAAAATAATTTTTGTTAACAAAGTATTTGTGAGTTCACAACAATGTATTTTGCTTTTTCTTTTCGCTTGTGCAACAAGGAGATAGATATAATAAAAGAATATAAAAGAGGTCATGTAAATGAACGACTAAAAATATTTTTATGCAATGACGTTTCATTATAAATTAATTATTTGTTACTTTCATACATCTAATTTCTAATTTTCATCCATATGTTTTGACACATATATTAAAAAATATTAAATTTAGATAAGTTTATGCATATTTACACACAAAAAAAGTAATACATTATATTTTACATTTTCAAAAGAAAAGGAATGAAAAAGAATTATTAATTATATCTTAACTTTTCAAGAAAACTAATGTTTCAGAATATAAAATCTTCAAAATTACCGCTTAAAATACTAAACGTAATTAGAAATATTATTATTTTCATTCTAATATAATATATACGATTTCTAAAGTCATACTTAATCCATGAAGAATGGGAATAACATATTATCATGACTCATATATATAAAATTAAAGTGGTTGAATTAGACAATTTTAAGACATGTATATAAAATATATTAAATGAAAAATAATATAAAATATACACAATTAATATATCCGATCTTTATTTTATAACTTTTTAACTAAATGATTTGTTATATTGTGTTTTTCTTTAGATACTGATGAACCATTTCACTTATTGTTTCTTCTTTGATCATTCTTTAATTTCGAAATCTAATAAGCAAAGTTCAGTTCATTGAGTCTATGATTAAACAAAAGGAAGGGACCCGAGTATATATTTACTTAAAGAAAACTACGTTAATTCACACAAATTTACGCTGCGTTTATTACCTAAATAACTAACATCAATTTTCTAATAAATATTAGCAGGCCTATAATGTATTTAATAATCTTAATCAGTGCAAAGAGCACTGATAACATTGGTATTTTTTACAGAAACATTATTCCATTAATCAAAAATAAATAGATATTACAAAGATCACGAGGCATCGATATAGAACATATATCATTTAGTTAGCAACATCTCTAAAAGTAAAAATTATGAATATAAAAATTAAAATATATAGTTTAATCACAAAAAGACTACTTAAATCCAAAAAAGTAAATATAGACAACACTAAAACAACGCAGCAAAATATGATAGAGTAATCAACCGCAACCTCTAGAAGATTTATAACGCTTTTAGAAGGGTTAAAAGTTGCCAACATCAAAGTTGTTGGAATAGATACAGAAAGAATATACCCACCATAGTAATACTAGGACATCTCTTCAGTGGTGGCTCAATGGAGGCCATGTGAATTAAGAAAGGCGATTTTGTTCGTCAGAGAAAATGAGTGTCTCCGATGAGTGACTTAGATCTATAGAAACATGAGTGAGGTTGAAAGAAAGAGATAAATTTTTCATGAGGATAACCACCATAAACTGAAAGATGAAAGCCACCATAAAATGGGAGGCCACCACCATTAAATCTAATGGAATGCAGATTCTTTTATGGCTTTTTGATTTCTTCTTATAAGTTTCCCAAATAAATTATGCAATTATATAAATGTTTTTGATTACATCATATTTTAAAATAAATTTTTAAATGAAACTCTAGACAAATTAACACATTAACTCGGATTAAACTATTATCTCATCTCATTCAAAATTGAAAACAATTTGATATGGAAAATAGATTTAAATCTATTAATTTGAAAATATACAATTTTATATAAACAAGATAGTTGATGGTTGTTCAATTTATATTAGACTTATTCAATTTCATATTAGAATTATTCAATTTCATATGGTTGATGGGTTATTCAATTTTATAGATGAATGAAAACATTCCATTAATTAAATGTTCTTGAACTGCTACCATTAATTTAGATCGACTTTAGATATGGATGATCTTAGATTTTGTTGCGTCCTTTGTTACAATGTTCTAGATTTTAGATATTGACAATATATATTTAAAACATTAAGTAAATTTTAAAGAAATATTTTTTAATTATTTTAATAGTTTTAAGATTTATAGAAAATAATTTTGTTAACAAAGTATTTGTGAGTTCACAACAATGTATTTTGCTTTTTCTTTTCATGCAACAAGGAGATAGATATAATAAAAAGAATATAAAAGAGGTCATGTACTCAAAAATATTTTTATGCAATGACGTTTCATTATAAATTAATTATTTGTTACCATACATCTAATTTCTAATTTTCAATTCTGTTATGTTTTGACACATATATTAAAAAATATTAAATTTAGATAAGTTTATGCATATTTACCACACAAAAAAGTAATACATTATATTTTACATTTTCAAAAAAGTAATGAAAAAGAATTATTAATTATATCTTAACTTTCCAGAAAACTAATGTTTGGAGAATATAAAAATCTTCAAACATTACCGCTTAAGGAGAAATAAAGAATACTTAAACGTAATTAGAAATATTATTATTTTCATTCTCATAATATATATATAACTTCTAAAGTCATACTTAATCCATGAAGAATGGGGAATAATATATTATCATGACTCATATATATAAAATTAAAGTGGTTGAATTAGACAATTTTTAAGACATGTATATAAAATTATGAAAAATATAAAATATAATAATAATTAATATATTCGATCTTTATTTTATAACTTTTTAACTAAATGATTTGTTATATTGTGTTTTTCTTTAGATACTGATGAACCATTTCACCTATTGTTTCTTCTTTGATCATTCTTTAATTTCTTGGAAATCTAATAAGCAAAGTTCAGTTCATCGAGTCTATGATTAAACAAAAAGGAAGGGACCCGAGTATATATTTACGAAAGAAAACTACGTTAATTCACACAAATTTAGGTTGCAGTTTATTACTGTAAATAACTAACATCAATTTTGTAATAAATATTAGGAGGCCTATCTTAATCAGTGCAAAGAGCACTGATAACATTGGTATTTTTTTACAGTAAACATTATTCCATTAATCGAAAAATAAATAGATATTACAAAGATCACGAGGCATCAGATATAGAACATATATCATTTATAGTTAGCAACATCTCTAAAAGTAAAAATTACATGAATATAAAATACATTAAACATAGTTTAATCACAAACTATGCTAGAGCGCGGACTTAAATCCAAAAAGACAAAAGTAAAATATAGACAACACTGAAACAACGCAGCAAAATATGATAGAGTAATCAACTGCAACCTCTAGAAGATTTATAACGGCTTTAAGAAGGGCGAAAAGTTGCCAACATCAAAGTTGTTGAACAGATACAGAAATAGAATATACCCACCATAGTAATACTAGGACATCTCTTCTTAGTGGTGGCTCGCCATGTGAATTAAGAAAGGATTTTGTTCGTCAGAAAAATGAGTGTCTCCGATGAGTGACTTAGATCTATAGAAACATGAGAGTGAGGTTGAAAGAAAGAGATAAATTCTTCATGAGGATAACCACCATAAACTGAAAGATGAAAGCCACCATAAAATGGGAGGCAACCACCATTAAATCTAATGGAATGTAAGATTCTTTTATGGCTTTTTGATTTCTTCTTATAAGTTTCCCAAATAAATTATGCAATTATATAAATGTTTTGGATTACATCATATTTTAAAATAAATTTTAAATGAAACTCGAGACAAATTAACACATTAACTCCTCGATTAAACTATTATCTCATCTCATTCAAAATTGAAAACAATTTGATATGGAAAATAGATTTAAATCTATTAATTTGAAAATATACAATTTTATATAAACAAGATAGTTGATGGGTTGTTCAATTTCATATTAGACTTATTCAATTTCATATTAGAATTATTCAATTTCATATGGTTGATGGGTTATTCAATTTTATAGATGAATGAAAACATTCCATTAATTAAATGTCTGCTAATTACCATTAATTTTTAGATTTTAATTTTAGATATGGATGATCTTATTGTTGCAGTTCCTTTGTTACAATGTTCTAGATTTTAGATATTGACAATATATATTTAAAACATTAAGTAAATTTTAAAGAAATATTTTTTAATTATTTTAATAGTTTTAAGATTTATAGAAAATAATTTATGTTAACAAAGTATTTGTGAGTTCACAACAATGTATTTTATTTTTCTTTTCGCTTGTGCAAATAAGTATAGATATAATAAAAAGAATATAAAAGAGGTCATGTAAAATGAACGACCAAAAATATTTTTTATGCAATGACGCTTCATTATAAATTAATTATTTGTTACTTTCCATACATCTAATTTCTAATTTTCATCCTGTATTTTGACACATATATTAAAAAATATTAAATTTAGATAAGTTTATGCATATTTACCACACAAAAAAGTAATACATTATATTTTATTTTTCAAAAGTAATGAAAAAGAATTATTAATTATATCTTAACTTTCCAAGAAAACTAATGTTTCGGAGAATATAAAATCTTCAAAATTACCGCTTAAGGAGAAATATAGAATACTTAAACGTAATTAGAAATATTATTATTTCATTCTAATATAATATATACGACTTCTAAAGTCATACTTAATCCATGAAGAATGAATAACATATTATCATGATCTATATATAAAATTTTAAAGTGGTTGAATTAGACAATTTTTAAAATAAATAATTTAATTTTTAACAAAGTCTTTATTTGATTTAAACTAAACGTTAATGTTATATATTCAAATAACTTCATTGAACTAATGATAACATTGGTATTTTTTTACACAAACATTATTCCATTAACCAAAAATAAATAGATATTACAAAGATCAATAGGCATCGATATAGAACATATATCATTTATAGTTAGCAACATCTCTAAAAGTAAAAATTACATGAATATAAAATACATTAAACATAGTTTAATCACAAACTATGCTAGAGCGACTTAAATCCAAAAAGACAAAAGTAAAATATAGACAACATCAAAACAACGCAACAAAATATGATAGAGTAATCAACCGCAACTCTAGAAGATTTATAACGCTTTTATAGGGAAAGTTGCCAACATCAAAGTTGTTGGAACAGACATAAAGAATAGAATATACCCACCATAGTAATACTAGGACATCTCTTCTTAGTGGTTGGGCGGAGGCCATGTGAATTAAGAAAGGCGATTTTGTTCGTCGTAGAAAATGAGTGTCTCTGATGAGTGACTTAGATCTATAGAAACATGAGAGTGAGGTTGAAAGAAAGTTTTCATGAGGATAACCACCATAAAACTGAAAGATGAAAGCCACCATAAAATGGGAGGCAACCACCATTAAATCTAATGGAACGTGCAAGATTTTTTATGGCTTTTTGATTTCTTCTTATAAGTTTCCCAAATAAATTATGCAATTATATAAATGTTTTTGGATTACATCATATTTTAAAATAAATTTTTAAATGAAACTCGAGACAAATTAACACATTAACTCTGATTAAACTATTATCTCATCTCATTCAAAATTGAAAACAATTTGATATGGAAAATAGATTTAAATCTATTAATTTGAAAATATAATTTTATATAAACAAGATAGTTGATGGGTTGTTCAATTTCATATTAGACTTATTCAATTTCATATTAGAATTATTCAATTTCATATGGTTGATGGGTTATTCAATTTTATAGATGAATGAAAACATTCCATTAATTAAATGTTCTTGAACTGCTACTATTAATTTAGATTTCGACTTTAGATATGGATGATCTTAGATTTTGTTGCGCCTTTGTTACAATGTTCTAGATTTTAGATATTGACAATATATATTTAAAACATTAAGTAAATTTTTAAAGAAATATTTTTTAATTATTTTAATAGTTTTAAGATTTATAGAAAATAATTTTGTTAACAAAGTATTTGTGAGTTCACAACAATGTATTTTGCTTTTTCTTTTCGCTTGTGCAACAAGGAGATAGATATAATAAAAGAATATAAAAGAGGTCATGTAAATGAACGACCAAAATATTTTTATGCAATGACGTTTCATTATAAATTAATTATTTGTTACTTTCCATACATCTAATTTCTAATTTTCACTTCTGTTATGTTTTGACACATATATTAAAAAATATTAAATTTAGATAAGTTTATGCATATTTACCACACAAAAAGTAATACATTATATTTTACATTTTCAAAAAAAAGTAATGAAAAAGAATTATTAATTATATCTTAACTTTCAAAGAAAAAATGTTTCGAGAATATAAAATCTTCAAAAATTACCGCTTAAGGAGAAATACAGAATACTTAAACGTAATTAGAAATATTATTATTTTCATTCTAATATAATATATACGACTTCTAAAGTCATACTTAATCCATGAAGAATGGGGAATATATTATCATGACTATATATATATAAAATTAAAGTGGTTGAATTAGACAAATTTTAAGACATGTATATAAATATATTAAATGAAAAATAATATAAAATATACACAATTAATATATCCGATCTTTATTTTATAACTTTTTAACTAAATGATTTGTTATATTGTGTTTTTCTTTAGATACTGATGAACCATTTCACTATTGTTTCTTCTTTGATCATTCTTTAATTTCTTGGAAATCTAATAAGCAAAGTTCAGTTCATTGAGTCTATGATTAAACAAAAGGAAGGACCTATATATATTTACAAAGAAAACTACGTTAATTCACACAAATTTACGTTGCAGTTTATTACTCTAAATAACTAACATCAATTTTCTAGTAAATATTAGCAGGCCTATAATGTATTTAATAACTCTTAATCAGTTCAAAGAGCACTGATAACATTGGTATTTTTTTACAGTAAACATTATTCCATTAATCGAAAAATAAATAGATATCACAAAGATCACGAGGCATCAGATATAGAACATATATCATTTATAGTTAGCAACATCTCTGAAAGTAAAAATTACATGAATATAAAATACATTAAACATAGTTTAATCACAAACTATGCTAGAGCGGACTTAAATCCAAAAAGAGTAAAATATAGACAACACTCAAACAACGCAAAGAAAATATGATAGAGTAATCAATCAAAACTCTAGAAGATTTATAACGGCTTTAGGAAGGTTGCCAACATCAAAGTTGTTGAACAGATACAGAAATAGAATATACCCACCATAGTAATACTAGGACATCTCTTCTTAGTGGTTTCATGGAGGCCATGTGAATTAAGAAAGGCGATTTTGTTCGTCAGAAAAATGAGTGTCTCGATGAGTGACTTAGATCTATAGAAACATGAGTGAGGTTGAAAGAAAGAGATAAATTCTTTCATGAGGATAACCACCATAAAACTGAAAGATGAAAGCCACCATAAAATGGGAGGCGACCACCATTAAATCTAATGGAATGTGCGATTCTTTATGGCTTTTTGATTTCTTCTTATAAGTTTCCCAAATAAATTATGCAATTATATAAATGTTTTTGATTACATCATATTTTAAAATAAATTTTAAATGAAACTCGAGACAAATTACACATTAACCCTGGATTAAACTATTATCTCATCTCATTCAAAATTGAAAACAATTTGATATGGAAAATAGATTTAAATCTATTAATTTGAAAATATACAATTTTATATAAACAAGATAGTTGATGGGTTGTTCAATTTCATATTAGACTTATTCAATTTCATATTAGAATTATTCAATTTCATATGGTTGATGGGTTATTCAATTTTATAGATGAATGAAAACATTCCATTAATTAAATGTTCTTGAACTGCTACTATTAATTTAGATTTCGACTTTAGATATGGATGATCTTAGATTTTGTTAGTCCTTTGTTACAATGTTCTAGATTTTAGATATTGACAATATATATTTAAAACATTAAGTAAATTTTTAAAGAAATATTTTTAATTATTTTAATAGTTTTAAGATTTATAGAAAATTTTTGTTAAAGTATTTGTGAGTTCACAACAATGTATTTTGCTTTTTCTTTTCGCTTAGCAACAAGGAGATAGATATAATAAAAAGAATATAAAAGAGGTCATGTAAATGAACTAAAAATATTTTTATGCAATGACGTTTCATTATAAATTAATTATTTGTTACTTTCCATACATCTAATTTCTAATTTTCATCCATATGTTTTGACACATATATTAAAAATATTAAATTTAGATAAGTTTATGCATATTTACCACACAAAAAAAGTAATACATTATATTTTACATTTTCAAAAGGTGCGAATGAAAAAGAATTATTAATTATATCTTAACTTTCCAAAGAAACTAATGTTTCGAGAATATAAAATCTTCAAAATTACCGCTTAAGGAGAAATACAGAATACTTAAACGTAATTAGAAATATTATTATTTTCATTCTCATATAATATATACGACTTCTAAAGTCATACTTAATCCATGAAGAATGGGAATAACATATTATCATGACTCATATATATAAAATTAAAGTGGTTGAATTAGACAATTTTAAGACATGTATATAAATATATTAAATGAAAATAATATAAAATATACACAATTAATATATCCGATCTTTATTTTATAACTTTTTAACTAAATGATTTGTTATATTGTGTTTTTCTTTAGATACTGATGAACCATTTTCTATTATTGTCTTCTTTGATCATTCTTTAATTTTGGAAATCTAATACAAAGTTCAGTTCATTGTCTATGATTAAACAAAAAGGAAGGGACCCGAGTATATATTTAAAGAAAACTACTAATTCACACAAATTGTTACGCATTATTATCGTAAATAACTAACATCAATTTTCTAATAAATATTAGCAGGCCTATAATGTATTTAATAACTCTTAATCAGGCAAAGAGCATTGATAACATTGGTATTTTTGAAACATTATTCCATTAATCGAAAAATAAATAGATATTACAAAGATCACGAGGCATCGATATAGAACATATATCATTTATAGTTAGCAACATCTCTAAAAGTAAAATTACATGAATATAAATACATTAAACATAGTTTAATCACAAACTATGCTAGAGCGCGACTTAAATCCAAAAAGACAAAAGTAAAATATAGACAACATCAAACAACGCAGCAAAATATGATAGAGTAATCAACCAACCTCTAGAAGATTTATAACGGCTTAGAAGGCTTAAAAGTTGCCAACATCAAAGTTGTTGGAACAGATATAGAAATAGAATATACCCACCATAGTAATACTAGGACATCTCTTCTTAGTGGTGGCTCATGAGGCCATGTGAATTAAGAAAGGCGATTTTGTTCGTCGAGAAAATGAGTGTCTCGATGAGTGACTTAGATCTATAGAAACATGAGAGTGAGGTTGAAAGAAAGAGATAAATTTTCATGAGGATAACCACCATAAACTGAAAGATGAAAGCCACCATAAAATGGGAGGCGTACCACCATTAAATCTAATGGAACGTGCAGATTCTTTTATGGCTTTTTGATTTCTTTTATAAGTTTCCCAAATAAATTATGCAATTATATAAATGTTTTGATTACATCATATTTTAAAATAAATTTTTAAATGAAACTCGAGACAAATTAACACATTAACTCTGATTAAACTATTATCTCATCTCATTCAAAATTGAAAACAATTTGATATGGAAAATAGATTTAAATCTATTAATTTGAAAATATACAATTTTATATAAACAAGATAGTTGATGGGTTGTTCAATTTCATATTAGACTTATTCAATTTCATATTAGAATTATTCAATTTCATATGGTTGATGGGTTATTCAATTTTATAGATGAATGACAACATTCCATTAATTAAATGTTCTGCTGAACTGCTACCATTAATTTAGATTTCGATTTTAGATATGGATGATCTTAGATTTTGTTGCAGCCTTTGTTACAATGTTCTAGATTTTAGATATTGACAATATATATTTAAAACATTAAGTAAATTTTAAAGAAATATTTTTTAATTATTTTAATAGTTTTAAGATTTATAGAAAATAATTTTGTTAACAAAGTATTTGTGAGTTCACAACAATGTATTTTGCTTTTCTTTCGCTTGTGCAACAAGGAGATAGATATAATAAAAAGAATATAAAAGAGGTCATGTAAAATGAACGACCAAAAATATTTTTTATGCAATGACGTTTCATTATAAATTAATTATTTGTTACTTTCCATACATCTAATTTCTAATTTTCATCCTTATGTTTTGACACATATATTAAAAATATTAAATTTAGATAAGTTTATGCATATTTACCACACAAAAAGTAATACATTATATTTTACATTTTCAAAAGGGAAAAGTAATGAAAAAGAATTATTAATTATATCTTAACTTTCCAGTAAAAACTAATGTTTCGGAGAATATAAAAATCTTCAAACATTACCGTTTAAGGAGAAATACAGGAATACTTAAACGTAATTAGAAATATTATTATTTTCATTCTATATATATAATGACTTCTAAAGTCATACTTAATCCATGAAGAATGGGGAATAACATGTTATCATGACTCATATATATAAAATTAAAGTGGTTGAATTAGACAATTTTTAAGACATGTATATAGAATATATTAAATGAAAAATAATATAAAATATACACAATTAATATATCTGATCTTTATTTTATAACTTTTTTTAACTAAATGATTTGTTATATTGTGTTTTTCTTTAGATACTGATGAACCATTTCACTATTGTTTCTTCTTTGATCATTCTTTAATTTCTTGAAATCTAATAAGCAAAGTTCAGTCTATCGAGTCTATGATTAAACAAAAAGGAAGGGACCTAGTATATATTTACGTAAAGAAAACTACGTTAATTCACACAAATTTAGGTTGCAGCTTATTACAGTAAATAACTAACATCAATTTTCTAATAAATATTAGCAGGCCTATAATGTATTTATTAATCTTAATCAAGGTAAAGAGCAATCGATAACATTGGTATTTTTTACAAGAAACATTATTCCATTAATCGAAAAATAAATAGATATTACAAAGATCACGAGGCATCGATATAGAATATATATCATTTATAGTTAGCAACATCTCTAAAAGTAAAAATTACATGAATATAAATACATTAAACATAGTTTAATCACAAACTATGCTAGAGCGACTTAAATCCAAAAAGACAAAAGTAAAATATAGACAACATCAAACAACGCAGCAAAATATGATAGAGTAATCAACGCAACCTCTAGAAGATTTATAACGGCTTTAGGAAGGGCGAAAAGTTGCCAACATCAAAGTTGTTGGAACAGATACAGAAATAGAATATACCCACCATAGTAATACTAGGACATCTCTTCTTAGTGGTGGTTCCATGAGGCCATGAATTAAGAAAGGCGATTTTGTTCGTCAGAGAAAATGAGTGTTCTGATGAGTGACTTAGATCTATAGAAACATGAGAGTGAGGTTGAAAGAAAGAGATAAATTTTTCATGAGGATAACCACCATAAACTGAAAGATGAAAGCCACCATAAAATGGGAGGCTACCACCATTAAATCTAATGGAACGCAGTATTTTTATGGCTTTTTGATTTCTTCTTATAAGTTTCCCAAATAAATTATGCAATTATATAAATGTTTTGGATTACATCATATTTTAAAATAAATTTTTAAATGAAACTCGAGACAAATTAACATTAACTCCGGATTAAACTATTATCTCATCTCATTCAAAATTGAAAACAATTTGATATGGAAAATAGATTTAAATCTATTAATTTGAAAATATACAATTTTATATAAACAAGATAGTTGATGGGTTGTTCAATTTCATATTAGACTTATTCAATTTCATATTAGAATTATTCAATTTCATATGGTTGATGGGTTATTCAATTTTATAGATGAATGAAAACATTCCATTAATTAAATTTGAATATTTTTTGATTACATTTTAGATAGGATGATCTTAGATTGTTACATGTTCCTTTGTTACAATCTAGATATTAGATATTGACAATATATATTTAAAATATTAAGTAAATTTTTAAAGAATATTTTGTTTAATATTTTAATAGTTTTAAGATTTATAGAAATAATTTTTGTTAACAAAGTATTTGTGAGTTCACAAATAATGAGCAATACGTAACTGAAACGAAG